>DWGJ01000983.1:0-23170 GCA_018246895.1 Aspitha aspitha aspitha
GGAGTTGGCGCAGGAGTCGACTGCTTCAGGGCTCCTAATCGATTCTATTTAATTGATTCATTTATTATCCCTCGCATCTGGCATTGACTCACAATAATTTGTATTGAATTACTTCTAGAACCTTTACAGCTTTTAATACAATGTAAGGTGGTTTTTTGCTTTTTAGTTTGTGATTATTTTACAAAATTCAATATATCATTTGAACACAACAACAAGGCAAACGTGTATTGTGCAAATATATTAAAATCTAAAGATCTGCTGTTATATTTTGGGTAAGTTATAAAAATAACGAGTTTCTCGAATCGACATCGAAAATGTACAATAAGAAGTGTTTACAACTTGGAACATTTACACAGGTATATACGTAGTTAGATACCTTTCTGTAATTCACATTTAAATCTTTAAATAAACAAGAATATATTTGAGTTCCGCATAACAATGTCCAAAACTGTTACAGTATGAAAGAGAATGAAGTAAAATTGGCGATGTTAATATCACACAGAAGACGATTGGTCACAGTCTCCACAAAGGCGGGTACTCACGGTCGGCAATACCTCGGCACCACATCACGGACCGTCTGTCGGCCCGCCACAAAGCTCCTCAACATATACAAATAAATAACATCCGAACAACAAATATTTTAATAAGCACCTCAATAGAACTGTTCAACGCTTAGTTACGCGTGACGCACTGGGACGACGCATGTCGCATACTCCACCGGAGAGCTCACGACGCGAAGGACAAACGCTGGACGTGGAACTGTCAACTCACACGACGGGCCCATAAAAACGTTTATCGCTTGGAATCCAACGGAAACAGTTACCCCGAGAATGCAGACGGCATGACCAATGACGGGGAGTATGGCCATTGCGGCGAATACGGATCTCTTTGAAAACATCAACTTTTATGGCGACATAAGAAAGAGCGGATGGAAAATTGGAAAAGGCAAGCGTGAAATGTGGCAGATGCAGTATCGTAAAATAGGCGGCGTTGTCCGCTCACATACGTCAGGGAAAATAAATAAATGTTAGCAGCACTCTCGTCCCAGGTGATCCAATGTAGCGTTCGTATCGCCGTTGACTTTATCGGACTTTTGATTTGTTTTAACAATAAGTAATTTCATGTAGCATCTTGCTTTGGTCTTACCTTCAGTCGATAATTCAATTTGATAAAACAGGTGATAGGTATTAGACGTAGACAGTTTTACAGTAAACAAAAAAATGATTTTTTATATTCAAATACTTCCGTTTACTAACATACAAAAATCACATTTCCATAACATGATTTGTTTTCTTTTAGGTATGTTTAGTTTAGAGTTGAAATAACCAGTGTTTTAAAAATATACATGTCGAAATGTATTGTAGGTATGGTATGCCCGCAACTAAACTAGTTATAATGCCTTTTTTTAGTTTATGATAACTATTTTACGCTATAGCTACTTCTTCAAAAGCCTTCGAGCCTGGGGGCAGAAGCTACAGCAATGGTCTAAACATTTTATGATCTTGAAAATGAATAATATTGTTATTATTAATCACTGTTAATTGTCCTTACAGTAATGACATTTTAAAGCTCACAGAAGATTAGTAATATGTGTCAAACAATTTCAAAATATATAATAGCTAATATAAATGTTAAATAATTATTGAGTTATAAATATTATACTATAACTGTGCTTAATAAGCAAATTTATTAACGTTTCCATTGGGACTTTAAACAATTATGCAGATATTCTGTACTAATTACGATTCATACTTGTAGTAAAACTCGTAAATAAATCCGAAATTTATGACTCGTATATGAGATTATGACGTAACCAGTTAATATTATGAGTTTTATGTAGCACATTTATAACAGGAAGTTCGTCATTCCATCGTCAATCATAATATGTTTGTCGTTGGCATCGATTCGAAACAAAATAGCTCTTCACCTTTGCCTTACTTAGTTTTTTTTTTAATATTTATGAATGTAAACGTATTTATATTTGTTTTACTTCAGTACCTACTAATTATGTCTTGTGACATATTAAGCTAATTTTACTGCGCCCTTTGGGTCGTTGGTAAGCCATTATGCTTACCTACCTACCTACCTACCACGAAAAGTAGTATATTTTGAACGTCAATTTCTTCTTCAAAATACTTATTACTAAATGTATCAAAACAGGGCTGCCTAAACACTACCGAGATCATAAGAACTTGGGTAGGTGTAATATGTACCTACATATAATGAGTATGTAGGTGCTGCCAAGCGTCGTGTTTGCCGTTCTTAACAATATTATGTTATTTGAAATCTATTCTAAATCATTTGTGAATATTGATTAGCCTATATTATAATTAGGCATTAATAAAACGTTTAATTTGTTTTGCCTAACTTCATGTTAACAATATATCTACTATTATTTATTAATATATGTATGTATTCAATGCTGGTCGGCTTTTACGATTATAAAAGAGTATAACATCTAATTGGCTCCGACATATTTATGATTAAGTATACATAATTAAAACAAGAAAATGAGTTAAAGGAAACTCTTTGTATAAATATGTAAATATTATACTTAATACTCTGATTTAAAAATACTTAATTAAAATACACGCATTAATCAGATATCGACATCCAATATTAATATGTAACATAACAGCGCACTATACCTATATAAGTATTAAAATACAAATTTATTAAGTCAGGTAATAAAATAAATGTCAGTTTGAATTAATATGTTATAAAAAAACATTTATTTAACGTAACATTGTCGAATAAAGCATTCTTTCTCGACTGAAAATAATTAAAAGTAGATAAACAAGCTCGATAAAATAACGATCACAGGCCATTAGTTAAAGACTGAAACATTACAGGACATTCGAATCCAACACTGACAAAGTAAAGAAGAATTTCAAAATCTATTAAAAATAAATTACATCGGTAAGCTAATTAAAGTTTTAATAATGTTATTGCGATTGAGATCATTTCAAGAAGACATAGGAATGGAAAGGGCATATCGAGAACCGATTTAGCAGATCTTAAGTTATTTAAATGTTCGCGCACCGTTTTCTTTCAGCCAGACTTTCTCCTGACACACTCCAAATCGACTGTACACATCGCAAACAAACCTAATGACTTCGGTTCTCATTGTGCCAGCATTGTGTTGAAATAGAGACCATTTGAGTCACCCGTGGATTTAGCACCCCGCGGCGTTACAAAGGGACACGTCATCATTGTATCGGCGTTAACAATGGGACAAACGATTTGCGGTTATTTGCGAATATTTGCACAATTCCGCTAAGAAAATTAGTGAACTAGCATTTAGTTCAGTGGTTCTTATGGTAATGTGCTAATGATGATTAGAAGATAATTATCTACCTACAGTCGTCAACACCGATCATCTTTAACTGATAATGTTGTATTTCGGTCGTATCTTATTGCATTATACTCGTATAGACTCCTAAAAAAAGGAAACCAAATTATCAATGACTGTTTATACACTGAACAATATTTTTGACGCTTATTGTATGCAATTTATACTTTACAATACAACAATACAGCTACTTATATACCATTTTATCCAACAAAGAACTCTATTGTCGTATTCTATCAATATATATAAAAGGAGTATCAACGCTGCTCGTAGCACAAATGCTACAGGTTGAAGAAGACGACACGGCGCCACCGTCTCATTATGTTCCTATACTTAAATCTCTCCTCTTCTAAGAAATACAAACAAAATAAAAATAATTATAGTAGGTATTAAGAATTTACGAAGAGTTATTTTATTAAGAATCCACTATATTATTATACAAGAGAACATAAGATATAATTCAGAACAGGGGCCGAGAAAACAATAGGACTTTATAAAAGCATCTCCTACTTAGAATCCTGTTAGTTCATGAAATCCCCGCTTTCATACGGCAAACTCGTTCGCGTCTTTTTGGCCCCAAATCCATCAATTCATGTGATGGATGGACCGTTGGACCTCTGGCAATCGAAATTCAAATTCGCTAAATCTTCCCACACATCACTGAGAACAGTGGGATAAGCGTGAAAGATTATCGAACACGTTATTGAAAGTGGTAACAAAAATGTATTTCTAAAACTCTTTTTGTCACAAACTGCAAAAGTATGAGTTGTATTACACAAAGATGAGTATGTAACATGTGAGTGAATATAGAGGTTATATACAAATTAGGGTACTGTTTTTTTTAAGGTAACCTGATGATATTCGTTGACATATGTAACAAATTGAATATACATATGTACATATGTAGGTAGTAACATCGGCTAGAGTTAGGTTGTACGTTATTCGAATTCGATTGCAGCTGGCTTGCCCTACTGGCTGGGTCGTTAACAGTGTACGCACGGAGCGGCGAAGGTTTTGAGTGTTTTTTTCGTGTTTGCTCTGGAGATATTCGCCCTGGGGCGGCTGCGGGCGGCTGCGGGCGGGCGCGGGGGGCGGGATGTGTCGGCGCAGACGCTCGGGCAACAGAGGCGTGATTACAGGGCTGCGCGCGGCTAATCACTCCCGCTACACGGCCGGACGATGTACAGCTGGCAGGGCTGCGAGAAAACTATGAAAAACATTAAAATAACTCAACAATTCAATTATAAATTATTGCGACATTATAGTACCTGGAAAAAAACAATAAATGTACATTATGTATATATGCGATATATTTTATTTTATATGTATTGTAATGTAGTTAGTGTACACTAAGTTTGCCTCAATCTGCTCAAATCTCCTCTTGCAGGTCTGCTGGAAGAGATTCTTATATGGAATAAGCAGTGCCTTTGTACTCTTCTGTTCATGTTCTTTTGTTGTAACCTCTGTGTGTGTAAATAAAAGAATTTAAAAAAATCGGCACAACATTACTATAACTTTTACATTTGTGTGCTATCATAATAATACTGTTAAGACACCAAAACCCTTATTTATTTAACAGTTTATGTACACAAAACAGGAGAACGTAAAAATTATGTGAATTAGGAAAATTTGTACAATGGTACTGCTTATTTCTAATTTTGTTCCAGCACACCAGACCCTTTTTCTATAATAATTGTTATCTATCTGTTCAATATACATAATACGTTACTTGTGTTTGAAAGAATATTCAATCATGTTAAACACTCTCCTGGACTTAACATTTGCGTTGCCCTGCAATTCCCGGCCGCCTCATTGTTGTTAATAACAAACAAGACAAAAGTCCCGCCGCTAACTACACACCTTTCTCCACATCTTGAGAGTTGCCCGTGCATAATAACGCGGACCAATACACCGCTCGGTGCTTCAAATTATTTGGGTCACTTAACAACGATAGACTTAAATTTTATAACGACTTTATGCATCTATTTACAATTACATGATCTACTTGCCATATTATACCTATCTTTTTTTGCCACTTGAGCGATAAAATCGCCTATAACATGTTCGGGTTTCAAGTTTCAAAGTTCAACAAGTTTCAAATCCGTTCGGTTTTTTTTTTACAACTGTGGCGAACGGTCTGGAATCTAACTATAGCCCATATTCTTATTTATTATCAAATAATAGCGGTACAGCAACTAAAATATTCCTTGTTTTATTTAACTTTTGTTTGAAACTTCAATCTTTATGATTGCTGTTAATAATCTGCGGATTCCATATTCAAATTAAATACAGGTAAAAAAAATAAGGACAGATTATAAACCAACAATCCGGTTGGTATGGTTGCTGAAGCGGTCGCATAATTACTTGCTGCCGATAGCCTTATATCCTTTGCAATAATAACGACGTAGGTAAAGTTTCAAGCTTGTCAAATTACACCTTCCAACCAATTAATTGATTCAACGAGATATCAACCATGTCAATTTTCAGAAAACGATGTGCGATGGAAAATGTAAAGAGGACTATTTTTGTCCTTTAAATAATTATAAAGTCAATTGAATTCAAAAAATTATTTCAAAATTATCTTAGTATATAAAAACGAATGTTTGTCTTATGTCCTTTATGAATTCGTAAACTATGCATTGGATCATGTGATGTTTAGCAAAGTTGTTGTACATGAGCCCGCGAAAGTTTCTGAGTTGGTACTACCAATTTTTGTCAGATGGCGCCACTGACATTCTAATGAATTTATTGTAGTTGGTGGCGTAGCAATGCGCGCAGTGTACAGCTAGTCAGTAATAAATATTTCAAACCTTTCTATACAGGTTACTATAGTTTAAATTTGTAATAGAATTATATTACTTAATATTGGCCTAACACATCTGAGCATTTATATTTGTGCCAATTTACAAATTAAAATTATAATAAGTCTTAAATATGCTACTTAAAGCTGCATATAAGCTACATAAAGAAATATGTGTTTAGTAAAAGCAGGTAATCAAGCATTAAAGTTTGAATCAACTTTGTCTGTACTTTCACATTACAATAACAACTGTTCGCTAGGGATCCCCGTGAATACAATTAAATCATGATTACATTATACAATTACGCTCGTACTTGTTCCGCGTCGTAAGTTCAAAGCTTGCGTTGTCTCCGTCAGCGATGACAGGCGTCAGCGACGCTTGTCAAACGTCAACATTTTAAAGCCACAATATTAAAGTAATTTTAATTCAATCGCGACATTCTTTCGAGAATAGCCCACTACTCATTACTACTACATTTTGTTGTTACAACAATAAAGCCCCAAGTTTTATTCAGCGTCTAATGTTGACAGCTTTTGTCCTGGAATCAATCTCGCACCGCACATAATGACGCAGAATCTGTTCCAGTTCGCGCGCTAAAGAAACGGCTAATGTTGTTTGTTCCTTTATTTTTTTACTAATGTGCCTTTCATTCAATGTTCGTAATAACATTTATTATAAAATTATTACGGGTTTTCCTTGTGCAGTAAAGTTTTATTTTATAACTCTTTCTCAACTGTTTGTCCGTAATACATATTAAGTAGAATAAAAGCACGCAGGTTTTCTGACAGCGAATTTTTTAAAAATGGGTTTGATATAAGTAAGTATACCTACATATATAATTTTAGACATTTTGTTTCTATACAAATTTAATTTTGCATGTTCATAATTTTAAATACATATTACGTTTTAATTTAATAATCTGATAGCATACAGTTTTAGTTAAAAAAAAATCCAGTTTCATACCACCTATGTATTATTATAAGTAAGATTTACAGCTTGTTGGTAACTATAGGTACTCGTACCTACCGTACCCTTGGAAGAGCAAATAATAGGGCGTGAACAAATGTTTAAACAGGCACCGGAATTAACTCACTGGATCCGGTTAAACGACAAGAATGCTTGTGGTACATATTTGTTTTTTTGTTGTTATTTAAAAAAAATTATTGCGTTTTGAGCGCATCTCCTGAAGTTCTGAGGGCCTTTTCAATCATTCCAAGACTGACAATCTTAGACTGAAAACTGTCATTAATATCATTTAAGATGTCATACTCATTTAGAAGCTTGCTAATTGTGATTGGCAATTAAAATAGTGAAATAACAAGGCAAACACAATCTGGTATTTGATAAAAAAAAATGTCTCGGACAACTCTTAATAGCATTTTAATCGATTCTAAAACGGTACACCGACATATTGCAAACAATCTCTATGTCATTAGAGGGGTTTAATTCACACCCTGTCACGGATTAAACAAGAGACAACTGTCGCATCTTACATGTCAGTGTATCATCAAAATGTCATTCAAAAAAGATTTCGAAAGTAACATCAAATCGTTAAGTAGTAGACGAGGTGGTGAATGGCTATATCAATAAATATTGTTTGTTAAAAATAATCGACATTCTTGTAGCCATTGCAAAATTCAGTCAGAATAAAACCATTTAACTGTCTACACAAAATTTATTGCGAATAAATAACACTCACGCTAATTGTTATAATCTTTAAAATAGTTTCGAAGAAAAAGGATCTGGCATGCAATAACGATCAATCGATATTTTGATCGCTCGATTTGCACAATCAGCGACAATTAAATAATGATAGTAATTTGCGTAATGTTTTATAGTAGCAATTAAAACTAAGTTGGTTCGCATGTAAACATAAAATAAATCGCTTATGAGTGATTAACACAAGATCACTAGCAGTTTTATAAATGGGTGCCGTGTTACTGCCGCTTCCTAAGATTCCGTAGATTTGCTATCTAAATGCTTGCTTTTTGTTTCGAAAATGAACTTTTTTATCAATAACAAAGAAATGATGTCTCTATACTATCGTCAGAGTGGATTGTCTATCCATTATCGGCTAAGCAAACATAGACGCCGCTACGCTACAAAAGTTCATTATTAGGTAGGAATGCCGCAACAATAACAAACAGGAATGAATTAACAATAGTTACCTACGTGTCAAGTCCCACACACTCGGCATTACAAACAACGTACAAAAAAGAGGACGCATCGCATCCTAAACGCGTTACAAAAACTGGCTCACACAAAACGGTATCGGGCGGCGAGTTCAAACGCGCGGCGACCACTCATTTCACACCATCATCCACGATGAAGCCTCGTCCCTGCCATACGTGACCTAATGACAACTACCACAATACTTATCCCATACCCACACAGCGTAACACAACTGAAATTCTTCTCTTAAACACACCAATATAAAGTTGAAAATAGTTTAATGACGTCCACCACTTAGAACTTTCCAAATAATATAATCCTTTAATGGACATTTCGGAATGCAGGATTTGTGCAAAAAACGCGTTATTACCTAACAATTGGAACTAATGGTTCAAGGACAATCGATTCATCACCTGACATCTGTGATACCTCCATATCTACATGGTGTCCTAGTCACTCAGAAAGATAAAAATGTCTGTAGGTATGCACCTAACTGTTGATACATACTTTTAGTTATTAGGTATATTGAAAAATATCTATTTAAAAAAATATAATAATATAAAATTATTTTCCGTTATTAAAATAGATTTCAGTTCCAACTGATTTCAAATAATATTATTACTTTATCATCTTGAAACAGCCAAGTGACCTATGCTCTCGCGGCAACAAAATCTCGGACACTCGATCAGCTATTATAATTTTACTGATTAACATCAATTGTATATCAGTGATATAGTAATATCACGAATCATAATTATCTGTTAGCAAGGCACTACAATTTTTGATTACTTTTCGTTAGTTTCGCTCGTAGTACGAAAACTGCATAGGGACCAAACGCAAAATTCAGCACTGAAATCTAAATTTAAGTAGATTGCAATATGAAGTACATATATAGATACCTAGTCTTATCATAGTATGGAACTAAGTAGATGCCTATAGGTATGCAAAAAGGGAACGATTCATGCGACCGCTTCTCTGATTCTATATTAAGTAATGTGGGCATAATTTGAATGTCGTGTGGCATAAGTAACATGGGTAAATCAAGTTTTCAAAGATCGCCGAGAGGGCGGGCCACACAACACAATGACCGGAACTACTCAGCAGGACGCCGGCAGTCGCTCGCTCCATTCTATTTCACCAGCACCTGAGTGAATTTGTCATGTCGACAATTCGACTTAATATGAATATTTCCTTTAAGCAATTTATTCAATCAGATTTTCCGTGAACGACGACAGTTTCTATATTATAACATAAATACATAAAACGTTATTCTATGTAATTAGTTTTGAGCCATGAAATAGTTTGATGTTTGTTTCTGCCAAAAAATGCTATTTTATCTTTTGTAGGTATACATATCAAACAACGATAATTCAACATGATACTAACATAATAACAAGTATTAGTGAAATAAAAACTAGAAAACGGCAAATGAAGGGACGAACGGATAGGCACAATGTGTTAGATATTAATTTTGAAATTACAGGTTAGCTCGTCCGTGTAAAGGTGTGCGCAAGCAAAAACATCCACAGAAGTGTTAAGAGACCGATTATTATTTAAGGTTTATACCGTGATCCTCTTCAAACAGCTGCCTTTACAAATATTTATTATTTGATTTGATTTCGAACAAGCCAGAAAAACTCACAAAGTTAATTACACTATTTGTAAATAATGACACCAAACTAATATGGGATAATATCTCTGTAAATAGAATAATGTTATATATTACTCATTTAGAAATTTATAGGTAGATAGGTACTAGTGAACATAGTGCAGCGTACAATCAGTATGTATGTATTGGACCTAATTTTAATGTATTACTTACCTATTTAATGTTACGCTTAAATGGAAGGATAAAAATAGTTTTACGTGCGTAGTATCTACAGTTCAATATGTAGGTATATGTTATTTTTGTATGGCTAGATGCAAGCTTTTTAGCGCTTTTATTTCAGATCCAACGCTAGAGACGACTCTGGAATTAATTGCAGAAGGCCTGCAGCTTACTTGATCACCATAGTCCTGTGCGGATTGGTGGATCTTTAGTATATTAGGAATATCAGTGGTAGTACCTACTTACGTATTACATACCTATACTGAAGGTTTTCATCTTAAATAGCTGGTATACAAATTTGTTGGCATCAAACAACAGTTTATTTTAGAATTTTTTAAGTTCGGATCAAATGTATTTTTAAAACATGTAGAGGTACATAAAGTCAAAATTGTTTTATTAATACATTCTCCTAATTATGAATACTGACAAAAGCAATAAATGAACATTTTATTTTTCAATTTAAATTTGACTTAACAAAATTGTCTTGACCTGATTTTCTATATTACAGCAATAAGTTTTTGTTGACGGTAAAAAATATTTAACTTACAAAATAAATTTAATTGCCTTAACATTAATACAATAGCGGAACTTTATGTAATCTGTGATTACAATGTCAGTGTCGCAAAATTTTAATTTTTTAAGACTATAGATACGTAAGCGAATACTTGTATTAAGAAATGGTAACCGAGAACCTTAATGAATAATCACTACATAGTATAAAACAATGTCGCTTTCTCTGTCCCTATGTATGCTTAAATCTTTAAAACTACGCAACGGATTTTGATACGGTTTTTAATGGATAGAGTGATTGAAGAAGAAGGTTTATATGTAAAATAACATCCATTAAATAGTGCAGAAATACTGTTTTATACCAGTGCGAAGCCGGGGTGGGCCGCTAGTAACTAATAAATCGTAGCCTTTGGAAATTGTGTCTTTGTCTACCCCTGTGGGAAATACATAGACGGTGACTGTACGTACCTATGTAGTAAATAAATTACTTTTCAATTCACGTACACTCTCAACAGTAAGGCTTACCTTTATGACTTACTGATATTATTTCTATAACATGTCAATAAGAAAATAAAATTACAATCAGAATACCTAGTAGGCAGTATGTACCAGAAAGGTTTGGGTGTGAGGTTCCCGTGAAATTACTAAAATAAAACGCTTAAGATAGGTATACTATACGCATTTGCAGTCTAAAAATATAAATTTGTAGATACATATTTACATATGTATGTACATATGTAGGTATATTGATATACATATGTAATTTCAATCGTTGCCTAACTTGTGTTAATTACATTTGTAAAACGTTATTCACTATAGACGACTTTCGTTAACACATTTTAAGCTATTAAAAAACAATAATCAATAAATTTATATGTTATTCACTAACAAATGCATGCAACAAGCCACGTCACAGTTTGCAGACATCAGATTACATTGTACCTATTAGACATCAACGCGTTCTGATGCTAAATGCCAGTTCCTAATGCCATAAACGCCCACTTCTATACCATTGTTATTTATTTACCAATATTATAAGCGATCCAATAATGCTAATGGAATGTTAGCGCTCTCAAATATTAGGATGTTAGATACTCGCTAAATTTATCAAGGAGTTTATTATTAACGTTAATTTATTATTTACCTAAATGGTAAATGACATCACTATTTGTAAAAAAAAATAGTATTTATATATTAATTGCATTATCATAAAATTAAAGTAAATAAGGAAATGTATCTAAATTTAGAGCACGATTTAATTTGATTCTGTACAGAAAATTAACTTGCTATTAAATCATGGAGGCATTGAAAACATTGTTGTACGAGATTACACACAAAGGCTGAGCCGTCTCCTTGTGCATTAATGAATTGTTTTTAATGGTTTACAAGTTTTCTGTTTCCCTTTATGTATGTTTATACTATAGTAATGTTCATATGTATGTCATTCTCGAGGAAATAAATTTCCTTTCCTTTTATAATTATTACTATAAAGAAGTGTAGCATGTACCTATGTACGTAGATAAATGTCTACGCGTTCTTTTATAATATAAAATTCTCCAAAGATATAAAGCATTTAAATTCTAGTAAACTATAGCTATTACTAAAGTTAATATTATGTTTTATATTTATCTTTTTAATCGCTATGGGATGTGACTGGTTTATTTAACATGAAACTCTACATTAAGCTGATTATTTATGAAGCCGGAGGTTTCATAATTTTTTTGATTTCTTCGTCTGCGTTTTCTCAGAGTAATGATACAGAAATAACTAATTTTAAGCAAAATATCTAAGGTTTTTAAGAAATAAAGATAAATATCAAAGTTTAAAACATAAATATTGTTTAGTAGTGTGGAACCGATTTTTTAACACATGGATATGAATGTTCTGATGATGATGATGATGAATGTTCTGTCATGTGTAGAAAGTCTGGATTCAAATATCTATTACATGTTTTAAATTTTCCATAAAATATAAATTACATTTCAGATGAACGCAACAAAAGTAAACGCGTACGTATTTTAATTTCAGATTGTTAATTCTAACGAACTGTGCTTAGCCTATGTAGACACATCTATGTTTCTAATAAATATCTGTTACAGGTAGAAAAAGGTTAAATGTATACTTAGTTTTCTTTATTTTTCAAATTTGGAATTCCCTAAATGTCCTCTTTAAAGAATTGATCCCTAATAAGGATGGCGATGACTGTGCAACAGTGGAGGTGAAGGCAATATCACGACTTATTAGGCCACAAACGCAGTCCGTCGCGGTGCGTTACAGCGTGAAACAGACCACCGCGACGAACACTTTTTGTGGACATTTCACCTTTCATTGTACCTCCACCCCCCACGTCGATACAAGAAAACTGGAAATGTCCAATACTATTTATTATAAAACATTAGTAAATGCGTTAAATGTTAAACTATTGTTAAGAAATTTCATCTACGCGGAGTTGTTCCTTATCTTTTGTATTTCCGTTATTTTCCAATTTTTGTTTTACACAGGCAACGTGCAGTTTACACAGGAAGTTCCTGAATAGTTTGTGCAATATATATGAGATGTTTTCTTGTCACTGTAAACCATTTAATAAATTTTCATTATTGTATTTAATCCCTTTTGGAAGTCTTCGTAAATTCGTATCATACATAGCTAGGTAGATAGGTATAGGTATATTGTGAAAACGTACTTATGTTATGTCCTATCTACTTACATGTATTTGGAAAAGAATTTATGATTTGCTTGTATAAATAGTAGGTACCTGTTGTATAAGTAGGTACCTGTATTTATTTAAAAACAAATTTAAATTGTGTCGCTACAACCAATGCAGGTCGGTACCTAGAAATATTTTGTTCTAAAACTGTTATAATAAAACAAAAATATATAATGTGAAGTATTTCGTTTAATAATGATACAAAATATGAAAACAATAAAAACAATATTTACAACAGCAGATTCATTCCTGTTTAATCTACAATAAGTAACGATTAATTTATTAACTACATATATCGAACAATAAATAACAAATCTATCAACACTACACTCACTACTTAGGTAATTACAACGCCACAGAATATTAGATAGGGATAGCTATTGAGTATTTATAAATTGTAGTTTACAATGAGAACACCCAAAAATGAGTGCAAAGACGAAGCTAATAATTACCTCGGTACCTAAATAAATGCAGCCATTTTGCTACTGTTATACATGTAATATACTCTATAGCAGGTATTTTAACTGTAATAAATTACACTTGACCTTAATTAACACTAAACTAATAACTACAAATATCTACAAGTGAGATCACTAAAATATTAGAGAGATTTGAAATCAACACCCGTGTCCGTAGGTATATTACGAAATTACATGTCGATAGGCCGTAGTGGCCAACGTGATAATCACTTAGGCCTGCGCGGCGCACTAACACCGTAATAAGCGCACGGCGATAATTCATATAAAAAAGGCTCATTAATATATATAAACAATTACAAATACCGATTACACGATTAGGGGTCAATGAAATTTTTGGTGCAATTTGAAATTGTTGTTAGCAAATTATTTTATGGTGTTATTTAATCACTGATAGTTGAGTCGCTGATAGTTATTATTGAGTTCTGTACTTACAAACTAAGATTGCACGAAATATTCAAGTAGTTGGGGAGATGTCACGCAACGGGCAGCGGCGGCGGCGGCAGGTAGCACGGCCGCAGAGCGTGCGCCGCCGCCTGCAGCAGCTCCGCGTGGTAGCGGTGCGCCGCGAGCATGTAGGACGACGGCATCGCCAGCTCCAGCCGGGGCATGCTCTGGATTGGCGGAATAGATATCATTTGCTGCGGAGGCGACGGCGACGTGCGCGGCGGCTCCGGTTCCAACAGCGCTTCAATTGTGAATGCTCTCCTTGGGCGCTCTCGAGGCAACATTGTGACGGTTGCCGGCTCCGGCAGTTCGACTGGCTCGGGACTCAGCTGCGGGCACATGGGTGCGCTGTACAAGCTGGCGTTGGGAAGCGCCGGCGGAGGCGGCGGCGCTCCGGCTTGGCGGGCTAAGAATGCCCGATTGAAACTCGCCAACGCCTGTAATTCTGCATTGAGATTGTCCTTCTCCCCTTTCTGGAGTTTAAAACGCTTACGACGTCGAAGAAGGGAACCGTTTTCGAACATATCGAACGCTTGAGGATGTAAGGTCCAGTAGGCGCCTTTGCCGGGCCGATCGGGGCGCCGCGGCACCTTCACGAAGCAGTCGTTGAAGGATAGGTTGTGCCGCAAGGAGTTCTGCCAGCGCTGCGTGTTGCGGCGGTAATACGGGAACCGGTCCGTGATGAACCGGTATATCTCCGAGAGCGGCAGCATGCGTTCAGGTGAACTCCAGATGGCCATCGCCGTCAACGAAATATAGGAGTACGGAGGCTTTTGATCACCATAGGATTC
Organism: Aspitha aspitha aspitha; assembly: GCA_018246895.1. Taxonomy (NCBI): domain Eukaryota; kingdom Metazoa; phylum Arthropoda; class Insecta; order Lepidoptera; family Hesperiidae; genus Aspitha; species Aspitha aspitha. The sequence continues at coordinate 15,085 of DWGJ01000983.1, forward strand.
ACGCGAAGGCCGCGGCATTTTCACTTCCACCGAAAAAGGATAAGTGTCCGAAAAGCAATGTCCAAAATCAATGTTTTAGAAAATTACACAAGTGTCCGATCACGTCACTTCAGCACGATGTATGGAGAGAAACTGAGGCGCGGAGGCCCGACGGCCGGCCCGCCCGCCGCGCTCGGCCGCCAGTGCGTCGCGGGGCCCGCGCCGCCATTGGCTCGCCGCCGCGCCAATAACGAGCCTCCACTTTCAAATATGATGTCGGCTTTCGCTCCACTAACAAGGAATTTAAATTGATATTATGTTTATACTGCCTCCAAATATCTTTTGTGATGACACCGCTTTTTATTTAGCGTATGTAAATTACGATGATACAGAAAGAGATTTGAATTATACACCAATTCGACGACGAATGAAAAATATTAAAAATCTCGCCATTATAAATGTAAATTATGCATCGGCGAAATGAAAAAGAAATTGATAAGGTGTTCAGAAACAAGCGCATATCTAATTGAATGCTTTTTTGTAGCCACTTCGAATAGAATTTAATTTGGTATAAAGGATTATGAATAACTTTGCACATCTATAACGTGTAGGTAATAAAAAAGCTAAATATTTATTGATTTATCAACATAAATGGTTTTATCTATGAAACTTTATAAAAAGCCTATAATAACGTCTGATTATCTATTAAGTCTACTTATTTATCAAATTTAATAGATAGATACAGGAAGGTGGGTACCACAATGAATTTAACTCGGTAAATAGGTACCTATTTACCTCCTACGTAATAAACAGAAAACACCTAAAACCTTTTGCACATGCTAGAAGGTTCTATAAATACTCATTAAAAATTAGGGTTTTTTATTACAAAAGTAGGTACCTACCTACCTACATTTATAGATTTACACATAGGTACATTTTGGTAGGTACTTACCTTGCCATAGGTAAATGCTACGTAGCTACGACTTAAAAAAAATAGTAGGTGATTATAAAATTACTGTATTGATAATACAAGTTTTTAAAAGCATTTAGTAAATTGCAATAGTCATATCTAGTAACTTTAATGACATTTATTAGATTACATTACATAGAGTACCTCATACTGTCTTAATTAACAGATATTTATATACAATCTAAAGTTAACGCAAAACGATCCCTTGAAAAAAAACCATGAGATCGGTCACGAAGCGTGTTTTTGTCAAATACCGTTTAACGAACTTAGCGATGGCGGAAAGGTGGTTGAACTTAGCGCTCCAAGTCCAGGCAACGTCCACAGATTGTATTAACGTTTTTACAAGCATCGCATTTCACAAAAATTTTATCACATCTACAAAAACAGATTTTATAAAATACGAACTAATAGTCAAGGAAATAAAAATATTGTTACCAACATACAAAAAACAGCTCCAATATTCGGTAGCGTTTGCTATATTCCAGGAACTTGAAAAAAAAAACGGGAAGGTACCAAGTCATTTTATTTTTCATTCAGCATTTTTTATTTATTCTCAGTTCGCCCGATCAGCAGTTGTTGGTACAATTTGTGTTTCGTTTTGAAGGGCGTGGACACCGGATCATCTCAGTCCTTAACAGTAACAAAGCATCTGTAACCGAGCTCTAATAAGTCGGAGACTAACAAATACTAATTTCACTTAAGTATGCTAGCATACCTATACTAACTGGACTAATATTAGTAACATTGTCATTCCTGCAGTCTTGTTAGAAATAAATACTAACCCAAGGATTGTTAATAATACTTGTAACTAATTAAATTCACTGTTACTGTGAATTCCTATTACTGTTCCTATAGCCCTATTGAATGTTAGTTACAATTGTCCATGGGCGACAACCGCAACTCATATGTAAGCGCTGACTACGTTTTCACGAAAAAAAATCACAACACTTGTATTTTGAAACCTACTACATAAGCAATTTAATCCACAAATAATAAAGATGCGAAACCGTATTTTTCTCTTGTCGACCTTTATTTAACCCTGTATAATGTGGAGACTACTCTACATTGTAAAAAACCAACCAATACCCAATGATACCTACCTAAGCTATGATTCATAAGTGGAGGTGTTCCAAAATAACATTTTTTGAAAATTATTTTAATTACAAAAACTTATAATTCCAAATTAGGTGCCTACATACATTTTTTATGTGAAACTAGGTAGCTACGAGTAGGTGGAGCATTTCTATATATCAAACGTCTTTTGTTTTAAATAAATTGTAGTTATCCAATTATTGTATACCAACTTAAATAAAAGATCAACACAAACACTAACTACTCGTATTAATTACACTCTAGCTGCATGTGACAGGAATTTGGCAACAACGTAATTGAAACACAACGCCCTAAAGAGGAAGACGTGGCAATAATAATAAGGAACCCAGAAACGTTTGTTAAATATCTAGACATGGTTATCGAAAAATACCAGATCTTGCGTAAGAATACGATCGGTAATCACTATGTTAAGTAGACTGGAAGCTTGTTAGCAAAAAATATGCTAAAAAATTACATCGTAAAGTATTCGTAATTTCAGTAAAAACATCCAACAAGGTAAAAGCTATTAATTTAATGTTGAAAATGTTTCGTTGCGCCATCGCATCATACAATCATTAAATTTCACGTGTTGACTTTTGTGTTGCGATTAAAAGCTTCAACAGATTAGAATTATTGTATTAATAAAAAAAAGTTATCTATCTTGTAAAGTCCCTGTAACATCGATTCACTTGGCCGCCATCTTTGTTTTCACTACAAACTATATGCAACTGTAAACAATCTTACATAAACCTAGTTTTAAACTTCCGATCTGATAATGTTAGTACCTAAAAATCAATTTGACATACCTAATCTAAAAACAGTACAATTGCTAAAAGAAAAATGTAGATATATGCAGTAGGTAGGTACTGATGCTTTGCCTAAAATGAATAATAACCCTCTCCTTACAGTCGGGTAAAAAGGGTACTTTTAACGTATTAACTTTTAACTTTTAACCTAAGGGGATCATTAATAAAATAATTAATATTGATAGTATTTGGCATAGTAAAATGTCAAAAACAGATTTTTATTCGTAACATGAGAAATATAGCGATTAAAATAGTTTTAAATGTCAAAGGAACTGTCAAATGTGAAATGAATGAAGTGTATATCATGTAACTATCAACCGCATAGGTGTATCTTACGTAACCCCCATCTAACAATTCAGTTATCGCTGAAATATTTCATTTTGCCCATGGATCTTCGCAATATTTACAAATTTAAATAAAATCAACCGCGTTGTGGTATGTAACTAGTCTCCGGACTGACTAAAAAATTCCATTTGGCCTGCCTCAACTGCCTCTCTTTTGTCGTGTTTAAAAGTCGTCACAGTTTGAAAAGTGCCAGTAATTGGGAGCAGATTACGAAACTACGCGAAACTAATAGATAAAACAGTTTTTACAACATTGATAAAGCACCTGCTGCGAAGATCAAATTTCAGTATTTCGCACAATAAGTTACAGTTTTTAGTTTATATACAGTTTTTTCGTTTATACAGAAACTACAGATAAGAGATGCTACTAGCACTAATTTATGTGAATGTTGCGCGTAGTAATAAAGATGAATATTCATTATTCATTACAAGGTACATACATACACTCAATATAGGTAGGTATACCGAGAATATTCTCACCTTTGGGTCAAAATGCTATTTGAGCATACACTTCAAGAACAGTACGCAGGAAACATGGCAAGTCAGGACAGGGCACGATTCTAAAAAGGATTTAATCTTATATTTGTTTAGGTAAGTGAATTCTGCGGAGATGTTATTTATAATATTACCTACCCATGTCAATGACCTCATGAAAACACTGCGTATTTGCAAAAAATAAAATATAAATAATATACAGGTTCCCAGGATCCCAGTTAAACGTAGAAATGTTACATGTTACTATTGACTTTATACATATATGGGCCGTAGTGAGCAAATTACATCATGCCTGCTCGATCCCTACTTCAATAACTGCAAAAAAATACTTAATGAAAATCTACAAGTAAGTACAAATGTACGTATACTTCCTCGTCTTTAATTACACAACAAGATAATTAACTACATATCAAATTTGCGTGGGAAATTATAAATTAATATTGTTTCTCTTAGTACACAAAGGAGCTATTTAACTAAAGCGAATGTGTGGGTAACTTACGGTATATACTCGTATAATTAAACATCAAGCAAACGTAATATGCCTACGTTGTCTAAATTAATAATGACTCTACTTAATAAACTCTATTTTATTCATAAAGACAGGTTTCAATTAGAATAACAATATACATATATCAATTAATGTGTAGATATTATTAATTGTGAGTATGATAACATTTAAACCATATGTTATGTATTGAGCAAGTTAACAGTTATTTCAATCAACAAAAAATGTGACTCAAACGTTTGAAAAACTACCTTTCTAACAAATTTAAGTGTCAGCTAGTAATTGGAAATCTTGCAAGATCTACAAGTACCAGTTTCACAAAAACTAGAAAATAAAAGTTTCATATTCGCAAAAACTATTCGTCTTAATTTTTTTTATTTCAAAATCCGTCAATAGCCTAATAAAAACAGCCAATATCTAATCGCACTCTCTAATAAGCTTCTACTCAGTTAGTCCATTGAAATTGATCTGTTAGGGCTATTTTAGGAACAAATGTTCTAATAAATAATGTATTTTACATTACGTACGTACAAACACTAAGTCAACGTCTAAATAAGTAAGATTTAAAATATTTTAACATAAGTCATATAATTATTATTAAAAAACTTAAAAGAATATTTGTATGTACAATAGCTGTATGCTGTTTCAACTTTTATGAAGCCTACGAAATAAGTACCTACCTATAGTCAAAATAACCGCAACATGAATAATACTTCTTTACATTATTTTCAGGGCTTTTCTAAGAGGAATTCTATTAAACCTTGCCATTTTACATTGATGTTAAGTCTTAAACTCACCAAATTAATGTTACATTAGAGACAATTGTAACTTGGGATTTGAGTAATACTGTCTGCAACATAACTGAAACAAAATCAAAGCTTACTTGAGATACCTACAATTCCTTACCTACGGAATCATGTAGGACTATTGGTCATAATTCTCTCCGATGTAATCCTAAATTTACTCAAAAAAAGCACCTAAAAGACTGAAAAAAGACGAGCATTATAATTGGAAATAAAATTATATCGATACAAATATCTCGGCTATTTTCTATAGCAACGTCACGAAAAGTCGTAATGACATATAAGAGCTAATTGAAAGTGACTTTAAATGTTTTAAACATAAGGCGTAATTTTGGATATCAAGAAAAGGGTGTACGTCTCTGTGTAAACTAATATAGGCCAGCATGCGAGCATAGTACGAGTGGTGCGAATTCGTCACGGGTGCTTATCGAGCAAGCAGTCGATAAAAGCGGCTTGTCGATGTTTTATTATTACAGGGAAGCTCGGCAATCATAAACCGTCGCTCTGTTTTTGAAGGGGTCCCACGGGATACATTACACACGATGTTGATCTTCTTAATAATGCTTTTACGACTTTATATTATGGGCAGATAATACGAGTATATTGTAAGCAGATAAAATTGTTTTTTACGACAACCATTTCATAATGGATTACGGGAAAACTCCCTAATACCTACCACTTTTATAAATAACGATTGCAAGGTCTTGCAATAGTTGTGTAAAATAATATATTTATGATAAGCTAATTTTAATAAAAAACTTTTTATTTTTACCCCATGTATTTGCTCCATCAGTTCCATTAGGTATAAATTAAGAATTTGCCCGAACAATCCAAGCTATTTAATAATTTTCCCTTTGAACGTAGGAAATACCTTATTATTCTTAATAACATTCAAAAGACATTTCGAGTTCTTTGCACTATTATCAGAAGTTCAAAGGCAATTTGAACTAAAGCTACATCATAATAATATGACATTTATAGCTAGTCATAATGGAGCTTACAAATTAATTTTGATATCTACACAACTAATCTGGTCAAGCATTTATACTTACGTATATATATCTAAAACTTCAACCCAAGACTTACCTATACGAAGCAGAAATTTAATTAAATAGGTAGTTAACAATGATACCAAACACACGCAATGAAAAATTAATTAACTAAACAAATCTAATCGATTTAATTAAATCTACACCTAACCTAGACTCTAATTCATTATAAACATAAATACAATTACATACGACAGTTAAAAAAAAACAAAGAAAATATATGAGAAGCAAAAATGCTTTTCTTTTAATCCGGAAGCAAAAGCATAAATATTATTCAAATAAATTTTTACGACACTACATAGATCGTACAGTTTTGTATATAAAAAATATATAGATATTATTATTATTATTATACCGTTTCGGCATGTTACTAATGAAACAGGCGAAAAGTATAGAATGCCAAATATCTCTATCCTTATAAACCTAACGCTGAATGCTTTTTTACATTCATCTCTCTTTTCATACATTCGCACCAGTTCCGGAGACTCTTGACTCCCCCATCAGCCACTATTTGACCTATTTGGTTGAGCTACATTCACCGCTACTCGTATTGTATATTTGATAAAATGTTTTTATTTACTTTATCATGTTACTTTGACTCTGATATTATTACATGTTTTTGTGGCAAGTACATCGAACGCACGATACATTTAAATTGAATCTCAAGAAACTTACGACATTCAACAGTGAATTAAAAGCATAGGATGTGTAATCGCCTGATCAGTGCTGCTCTGTCCTTGCGGCCTTTCTTCATAGTCAATTTTAATAGAATTACCTGAAATAAAGTAAAGGGAAGTAGGTGCCTACATAACTTATGTGCGACCAACATAGGACATTAGTCTAAGTAATAAAGTAACCATATTTTAAGTGATCGTAAAACCGGTTCAAATTGTTTATTTTTAGAGTAAAAAAGGTTGGAAAACACAAAGAAAATTTAAAATTCGTGACATTTTTCGCCACGTGCAATGTAAAGTAATTGAATTTTATTTAGAGCTAGGTAAAGGTATGTGTATTCCTGCTTCATATAACTATGACTATGTATATTATCTACTTATGCTTGACGATTACAATAATAGTGTTCTATCGAGCGCGCCTATAATGTAACATAAGGTGCTTGAAAACAATGAAACCTGTTCGTATGTACGGGTGTAACCTGTAAACCTGTATACATATTTATACCGACATAGTTTTTTGAACGGACGGCCGAAACAAAGCTGCCATGATGCGCCCACGGCTCATCTCATAACCCCCTTATACATATATAATTCAATAACAATAATCGGATTCTCTTTAACATCTACTTGCATTCTCACTTGCATGAAATGGCATTAATCCTCTCAATCGCATTCAAAATGCATTCTTAGGGTCTTATAAAGAGGGTTGTTTATCGATCGCAGAGTCTTATGACAAGTGTTTTGTAGGCTCCATACACACTTATTGTTTTATACTCTACATCCTTTAAGATCCTACAAATGCATGAGATGCGGTTTTACAAAGATACAATGTGTTTATAGAACTACAGAATTAAAATGGATAATCGTTTTTTTACACTTGAAGTTCATATTCCCGCAAGCTATTTAGTTTGCCAAATTATCACCACTGCATTACAAAGCTATGGTCTGACTGATACGTAGATTGCAGATAAGAAGCAATTAAGCTCGCCGGAATATACGAGGGAGCATTCGTTTCGCACATTCGTAACCACATTTACAAAGGCACTTAATAAATAAAATCTCATATTTGCGCTCGGCCACAGCCCAATGAAATATAACGTTTGTTAATTAGGTTATCTTCCAGGCGGTATCTACAAAGAGCGAAGGCTTAAAAGGCTCGTTGATATTAAAAATGCCGCTTATAACTTTTATCATAAATCACCCTCTGGCCGAGTAGTAAGGGCGCGCGAAAAAATGCGATCTACTTTGAACAAAAAATATGCAAGTAATGACGAACGCGCTCTGAGAGCTTTTTGAAGTTCTTCTAGATGGTGTGCTTGGAATTAATTATCGTAAGACGGAGTCCGTAATAGCGAACTTTTGTCACTGA
>DWGJ01000984.1:0-23164 GCA_018246895.1 Aspitha aspitha aspitha
TGTTTCAATTCCCATACAAATTGTAGTTTTCGCAAACGCGATCGAGTAGATTTGAAAAACTCATACTCAGCACACTGATATTTAAATAAACAAAAAATAAATAAACAATAACTACAGTAGGTATGCGAACTAAATCTCAATACCAAATCACTCACTTATGTCCTTTCAGGAGAGCGGTCGCTATAGCTATGAACACCTCCAACCGATGCTGAATAGAATTGTAGGAATGGAACTGTTCGCGTGAAATAATTCAATTAGTTATTTATTTTCGTAACGACTACATCGTAGCGGTGGCGATACGGCGGCGAACAGTCCTCCTTTTGTGAAATCGGTCAATAAATATTTGTTCCGCCGCCACCACCGGATAGTATTTAAAGAAGCGGCTCAAACTCGCGAATGAAGCGGAGACTTGTTATAGCGACGTTCAACCCGAAATGTCCGGAGCCGCTGAGCTGCTGAAATTAAAGCAGTTGAAATTGGTTCGGCGGAGGACAGAGCCAAATCTCATAACGGTGGCACTAGGGCCGCGCCATATTAGTACATTTCGTATTGCGTTTTCCCAAACTTAATCGTCAGGCTTTGCTTCTTATTAAAAGCAAACTGATCTCAGCCAAGTGGCGCACGAATTAAAATTTAATGTAGTTCCTAATTGTTCTTTATTCATTCAATTTTAAAGTTTCAAATTTTTTAAAGTTTTAAATTTTTGTCGATAATTGACGAGGATCGACGAAAATGGGTGCACTCCGTTTTATTTTAATCGTCAAATATTTTAGATTTGAATTAATAGAAATGGAATTAAAACTGAATAAAGACTCATAGTCTACCGAACAGTAAAGTATAAAAGTATTTAGATCTCCCAAAATTTTTATTTATTGAGTAGGAAACGTGGTATGACACGTCCGAATTCAACGTACATCTTCAAAGATATGACACGCGAGACTAAAAAGCAAAATGTGTTTGACGTGTCCATGAGCCTCGCGACGAGCTGCCTGGTCGCAGGTCGCAATACAACTGGCGGCGTGTATGACGCGCCCTTACAGCGGCGCGAGTGAAGTTTTTAACGAGCGACGTGCCGCGACTGCAGCGCCACTAATGACTGATAAATTTAAAATATTCTTGTTTATTCCACTAGCGGTCAACTTTCCCCGCTTCGGGGTAATGACGCCGGCGCCTCGCTACAATTAGTTCGGGGTTACGTTTTTGAATTAAACTTACCTAATTGCTTTTAAATTTTATGAGGCAATACAGGTTTATTGCTGGTCGTAATTGTGTTTTTCATTCTTTATGCTCCTGTAATTCCTACACGGGTCGTGTTTAAATTTAAATTCGCTGGTTTACACGAGTTCCCTGCGTACCTACCATTTTTTATGTCTCAAAAACTTACTCGCCGCCTTTTAAATGTTTATTTTGCTCCGAACCTAATATCTGTTGTACGTACATCGTTGAAAAGCAATTCGGTAAGTACGATATTACACAATTTTTTCACTTTGTTCAGTCCTAAAGATTGCAATTTTTTTTTTAATCTGGCTTCAGTCATTTTGGGCTTTGCGTCGCAAATCTGTTTGTGTCTCCCGGGTACGGGTCGCTATCGCTACTAGAGCTACGAGACATGAGCTCGTATGAGACACCAGGAACTTATTACATCACGCCGCGCCGCTTCCTCGCTAATTGCCCGACGGGGAGACTACGTTTATGCGTATTTCATTTCATTAACTTTCAATTCTCGAGTTGTCTTTGACTTCCGTGTACTACTACTACTGGGACGGTTTTTCCTTCTCACTTTAAGGTTGCGCTTCCACCAGCGATGTGCGAGGATGCGTGGCGAGGAATGTGCTTGCAATGAGGATACCTTCATTTACCTAGCCCTGCTCAGTACGCTCGCGTAGCGGAGCGACGTTTCTCTCCTATTGGTTTTTAACAAACACATTCCTCGTTACGCATCCCTGCTGGAAACGCACCCTTATGCTTAGAATCAGGTAGTATCAACGAATGAGTCATAGACTTCGTCCGACAGGGGACAATACGCAGAGCCGTTAAAAATTCTACGAGCCATTTGAAACGCAGGTCTGGAGATGCGATAAGCTAACAAATTGAACGCGGGCCGAGCGCGCACGCGACGCGCTACAGATAAAAAACGACACGACGTCATAAACCGACGGACGGTAAAATAAAAAGGGGTTGAATTCCCGCCGACCGCCACCGCAGCGTCAGGGCCGCTTTGATGAGCAATTTCATATGAAACGGCACGATTACGTCACGATTTATTGTAACGATAAATAGCGAAATGTTCGGTGGATTTATTCCCACTGCTTACTCTGTAAAAGACCGAGAAATTGTTTTTGTGGTGCGCACTAAACCGCCCGGCGCGCTGAGTGGTGCAACGGAACTATAACATTTATATTTGCAATTTTTTTACATTATTACCTGTTCGCTTCGATCGACGCCCAAAGTTTTAAGCGAACGAACTTGTCATGATTAAAAATATGACGCATATTCCGCAAACTCGGTAAACTACAAGCACTCACTCGACAGACGTAACTGCGACCCTTTAACCTAATATTGCTGTGTACGAGACTGAAACCCGGTCAGCCCCGAGGGGGACTCCACACGAACGTGCAGAGCAGGTCCATGGATAACAATTCAGTGGATAATTCGTATATCGATGTTTGTAGACCTAAGAAGCCTCCGACAACGTTTAGTACGTATCTGCAGTCTTGTTTGATAACCGACTGAAAAATGTGAAGGGCAGACACGCATAAAAAATAGCGGTTTTTTACCAAGAGTTTCTCCGAACGTTGTCTAAATTTACCGAAATTCTGTAACTGTAGCTGCTACTCGTATATCATATATCCCTTCGTTTTGTATAGAAATGTACGTAAAGCAATAAAAATTGACTGCGTAACACTTTGAGTAAAATCTTTTCGATATTATAATAATTAATCTGGGCGTAATAAAAATATATATAAGTACCATATCGTATGTATATATGTATGTTTATCAGCTGTCCAGTCAACATAACACAGGCATTACATTGCCTAATTTGGGATCATAGAGACGTGTGGAATTGTCCCCAATTATTTATTATTTACGATCATGAATATTTGTATCGCGGCACGGAGCTGGCGGCTGGTGGCGCGCAATCATTTCAAATGACATCGGAATGCACTGACTAGTTCCGTTTGGAAAGCCATCACAATAACAATTAAAAAAAATGTTTTAAAAAAACGTTCTTTATCTTTGTTATTCCTGGTTCTAGATACCTATTCATGTGTGAACCATCTCTAACCTATCATTAATTCATTAATTATCAGTAATCATGACATTCTTGTCGCTGAACAGAACAACATCAATAAAGCGAGTACCGGGAGGCAGCGCGGCGCGGCGCGGCGCGGGGAACCACACAAACAATATATTTATATTAATAAAACCGCAAGTGCCTACTGCGGGCGGCTGCTGCGTTATTCAAATGAAAATACACAAGGTGTCATTTGTCATTGCTAGTCAATCAGCGCAATCCATAAGGTTATTATTAATACATATACCTCTCGATCGTCGAACGTCGCTTTAGGTTTGATACTCAAAAAACGTCATTTTGATACTCAAATTGCAATAAGCAAACATTTCAAAAGTGTCATTATAGAATAAGCTTTATGCAATATTATTATTTGAATACCCTATCTATTTGTGTCGCAAGGCAATGTTAGCATTGTTGTTGCATCAGACCGAACTTCAATGATACATTCAACTGGACGCATAAATGAAGGTATTGGCTTCAGTATACAGTTCGATTCTTTTGTAAATCCGTATCACACATTTTCAACTCACCAACCAAACATGGAGCAACGCTCTCTTTCCTTAACAAACTCTCTTTCACACCGCCAAGTTTTCTAATGCTATTAAGGTCGTAGCTCAAAGGCTTCGTCTCTTAACCCCCTTGCCTACGCAAGGTGTAAAACTTCTGTTTATGCGGTTTTGCTTGACGTTGGAAGTGTCTAAAAAAATGTTATAACTTTATCAAAGGTTGAAATAAATGTAGTAGAAATTACATTTTTATGTTTTTATTTTTTGTACCTTTTTCAAATGCGTTTACTTATATGACTACATTTAATTGATACGTTTTCATTTAATACCCAAAACGGCATCATTAATATATATTTTGTTTATGAATTTATGTACTCCTAGAAGTCGTATTCAATTGGTGTGACGTCACAAAACTTATATCAATCGAACGATCAAAACACTTCTAAAGATATCTAATTTGTTAATTTATGATAAGTAGTTTAGAAGCTATGAGCTATGAACATACAAACATACTACATTCCGCTCAATATCATAACCCTTACGGCAAAGCAGACATTGGGTAATAATAAAAATGTACTTTTATTGGAGTTTTCATTTGATTGAATTGAATAGGAGTACAATGAGAACAACAATTTAATATATCAGAGAAACATGCTTTCGATCAGTGTGAGGGAGACTTCTACATTTGTTGTTTGAAACGGTACGTTCCATTGCCTTTGTTACATCTAAACGATTTGATTAATAGTACGTCGCTGTTACCATACAGCCAGTGAACGAAATAAATACAGATTGTTCACAGATAAAATATGGAAGCACCACACTCGGGAGAACATTAAGAATTCAGCGCGCGCCGGGCGGCGCGACGGTGTTTAATTTTAAAACGATTTGCGGCGGCTCCGAATTCCTTCCATTAAACAATTAACCCACGCTCACAATCATGTTTATACAACCATTTACAAACTCAATATCAAACTTGTTTTTCCATTCTCAGATAATATGCGGCTCAACGAACTGACCACGAGTTTGGGCACTGCGAAATTTTGCTCCATCAACAATGTTACTTCAGTAATCACAGTCGGAGCTTGCCAACTGCTTTGGTACAAAACTACATTCAACACACAATGCTGCTGCACTTTCGTATAGTATCCTAGCCTTTTATATTCAGAATACAATAAACAAACACCAATCAGACTCAATTGATAACAGGACAGTCAAACTAACGAAGATTTTTTTAAATTTTAGACAAAATGTAACATCACAAACTGCTTTTAATATACGAAATGGAATTTACATAAAAATGAAAAATAAATAACGTTTGTAAACACCAATATTGATAACTGCAATGCAATAATATTTAAGGCACATTCAGCCTCCGACTTTACAAAGTTACGTGCATATTTAAAGTTATAATGTAAACATCACATAAATGTTGGAAAAAGCGTTCAACTCCGAACAATACTAGAATTAATACGCTTTCTCAATTGTTCAGAAGTACTCGTGCGAGTGTGCGTATTGTAGCCGTAACATCTATATGTGCGATAAAGCGAATCTCCGGGCTTTACAGGTGTTATATGAGTTTGGGACACTAAAAACCCGCTGAATTTGATTCTCCATTAGATTGAACCACATTGAAACGTGTCGATTTAACGATCTCCTTCCAAATTTCATGACGCCACCGTCACAAACTCGTACTGTCGACGAGCTTACGCCGTCAACGGAAATCTAGCCTGCGGAGAACTAACGAATATCGAGAGGAAATATTTAGACCAAGAATTTTTAGTAGCTTTAAATACTCCGTTGCTGAAGCTCCTATTAAATAGGCGTTTTAAGGGACAGGTTCTAAGATCACAGGAAGTATTTCTAATACAACCAGCAATCTATAGTGGGTTCAGATTGAAAATATTGTCAATATGGTGATAGAATAAAAAAATTCTAGTATTCAAATGTCTTATGATAACTGTCACACACACACACATACACACACACTGTCTTTTTTAATTTTGCGTGATACAATATCCATCTGTAAATTTGCAGCTTTTTACTTACTAATTGTGGGTGCATTTTATGTGTGTGTATGTGTGTGCATGGGTGTAATCCTTAAGATCGCACACAGTGTATGACATGTGCTTAATGTTGTAGAGTTGTGGCACGTACGGTGACACAAACGAAGGGTAAACACTGGGAGCCGTGATAGGGTTCACCGTCATAAATATTTATCACTCACGAGCATAATTTTAATGTAATTTACTTAATCTTCCATATCACAGATACGCAACATGCTTGTAACGTTGTTGATACTGTCCTTCCACTAACAGAATCCTTGTCACGTTCCCCACAGCCCACACGTCCGGGACCGCCCTTGAACCTATCCCACAATTACGCCTCGTTATGAGATTATCCGGGGCTCACTCGGGGCCAGTGCTCTCCGATCGCATGACACGGGGACATACCAGGCCCGTCCTTATCAACTCATGCCAATTTTATAACAAAATTGAAAGACACCTAATGAAGCCATTGAATAGTATAAACATTCTGAATTCGCTGAGATAAACACACATATTTTCAGTTTTTGTGAACGGATGCGAACGGCCTGCTGTCATATTTGTATTTGAAAATTGTCCATATGGAAATTATTGTCACGCTCCCTTGATCTCCACGCTCCGAGATCGTATATGTGATGCAACAGATCGTCTCAAATCAAGCTACGGATTGAATTTAGTATTCAAGCATTAAAGTGCAAGTTCAACAGTCGAGCATAATTAGCTTTATATAGCAACAAGTGAATGTATGTGGGATGTCTTTACAGCAATTCAAAAATATCCGAGGTTATACAGAACGCTAAATCCTTTTCCCACCATTCAAATATTCATGGAGAAGCTTTATAAGCTAAGATGCAAGGAAATTTGTAGACCAACATTTTCATAAGTGATAAGTTGATTTATCTTTTTTCGACCATGTATGACATTGAGGTGATGAAGAGTATAATTAATGATCAGGTAAAAAATAAGTTCAAAATTCCTATTGAATGGAAATCGACATTACAGGAACCGGTTAAATATTATTTTATAAATAAATTACTTAAGAGATAATCCGTTGGCTGGAGCATCACAATACAAAAGAGGCTTCGTTAGGCTACATTTCTGACGAGACGAAATTTGAATCGCTGTAAAAAGAATCCACTAACAAGCGTCGCGAATCACCCGGTCCGACGAATAAATACAATTTGCATCGCGCCGCCACGCGCCGCCCCGGCCTGCGAAGACGGCGCTAACGAGTCGTGTTGTCCTGGTACTACTCGCTTTCATTACGTTACAATTTGCCGCGATGGCTTTCTTAGTAATACAATAATAGCAAGTGTTCCGCACTTTATGCCGCTACATTTCTGAGCACCAACAAACTACGGCGATTAATAGATTCTTAATAAGTCCTGTGTTGGTAATGCTTGGCTTGCAACCTGTCGCGGTTGTGGTTCATGCTTTTATATGGTGGAGGATCGGCTTAAATCGTGACAGATTTTCATCAGCGTCGGAGAGTACGTTAAGCAGGTAATCCCGATTGGCAAAGTCTTTAAACTTACCCTTACTCGTATGAAATCAATTAAAAAATACCGGCAGAAGATTTGACAACCAATTTACAGTACATCAGGATGGTGGAATGAGTTCCTGGCCTCTCTCAGCTAACGTGGAATTATTAAAGCTATAAAGCTGTGTGGTATTTTTACAACACCGACATCATGAACTTGTGACTGTAATGTCAACTTTTTCGAGTCGTCAAATTTCGCCTTGAATTTTTCTCGTACTTTGTCTTGCGTTGCCCAGATTTTAATAAAAATGGTTAAGCACAAAGTCGTATAATGTATGTAGACGTGTTAACCAGGTAACACTCCGCTGGGAATGTAACGCATATTAGTAAGCAAGAAACATGTACTTAGGTCATATCTCCGGTCTGGCGGCTTTACGCCCGCATGCGGTTCTCCTGTGATTTCGCAAATGCTCTCAGCGACTTGCGTGTGTCTCGCATGCGTGGCATCAAAAGCATCTATGAAACGAAACATCGTGCACGACATATTCACATGCGGGCGAGATGGGGCGATGCGGTGAGCGAGCCGGATTGATAAATGAGCGAAGAACTTAAAGACCACATGCTATAACGTTCAATGAAGGGAAGCTAACAAAACAAACTGTAGGACAAAATCGTTCGTGTGTTACTCGCCTTATAATAACTCGCAAACGATCTCGTCTGCGGTCACAGACATCTGCCGGGAGAAGTTCACAATTAATTGTTAATGAGTGTTTTCATTTCCGTAACCCGTTCTCGTTTGTCGCCTGTTCGTCCAATTTTCTAAAGTTAAATATTTTACTTTCATTTCGGATTTGAAACTCTTTATTCTTGTAGCTTCACGTTTTTTTATTTATATAAATTTACTTAAACAGAATTTTCTGGCCTTCTGAATCATACACATACCACCTGTGTGCGTATAGAATGTTTTGTGGTAGGTACTAAAAAGGAAGATTTGTTGTATTATGTATTGATCATTGTCACCGGCACTTGTTATCGGGCTCAATTTGAAGTGGAGAAGCTCAGACTGCTACATGAACCCTCCGTCATCGGGTATTTGTATCAGTGAGTACGAGACGTCGTGTGAAAGTCTCGTAATTGTAAAAGCTTCCTTCATTACGACACCTCTTCCATCACAAAACACCTACAACTAGAAGCACTATGTTGTTATTTACCGCGATAGACTAGTTTCCGGGCGCGGCGCCGCTTGGCGGGATCATTAAGCTCCCCTCTAATGCGTCACAATAGAGCCTCTATTGCCCCTAAACGAACCCTCACGTCTACAGTCTGACGCCCCGCCGTGTTGTGGTTATGCTTTACTTAAAAGGTACACATGTAATATTTTTAAGCCTCGCGATTAAAGATTGTAGATTACGGTGGTACGTAGTAGGTACTTTAGAATTCATTTTGCGAGTAACACTTAAAATATTTATTACTATTTTTCACACACACATCTCCGCCCACACATACCCATACATACCCATGCACACACATTACACTCAAACGGGCTGTTCCCTATTTACTGTGTTTGTAGAGAGAATTTTTAGAGAAATCAATCGTACCACAGTAAATCTCCATATTTTTAAATTTTTGATGCAATGATGTAAGTGTACTGAAGCGCATTATTTCATAGCAGCCGCTATTATTCTGTGAGTTTCCATGCTCCTGATACTGCTTTGGCAGCTCGGAATAGTTGATGTTGGGGACTTTTCAGTTTTAATTAAAACCCACGCTGATCCCAGTTTTAATTTCCGTTCGGATGAAGAATTCTGTTTGACGGCCAAATCTGAACTAAAACTAACTAAAACTTTTATCATCAGTTTTTAATCCGAAAGTACTATAAACCTTCTTTCCTATATTCGTACATAGTGAACATAAAACCGAGTATACAACTTTAATTTGACCATTGGATTACACTAAGAGTAAAGCGTATACTCCGTTTTATTGCTCCTATGCATGTTTCATCTGTTGAGAGTGGCACACGAACATCACCAGTCTCCAGAACAGTACACAAGGATTGGGACTGCGGATGTCGGGGTTTCCCGGCTGTTTTAGTTACCAACCACTGAATTCACTAATAACTAATAGCGTACATTCGTTGATATTGAAATGTTTGTATACACAGTGTAAGTTTGTATTAAGTGCAGTTAATTTTAGAATTGGTTAGTCGCAGACGAGATTATTAATAAATTGCAATATAATATTATACATATATAGTATACGTATCAAATCGTTAATAATGGGCGAGTTGAGAAAAATACAATGAAAAAGAACACGAGTAATACGATATGAATAGGTGTGTATACAAACAGAAAGACTACATACTTCGATTGGTTAACAATAAGTCAACTTTAGTGTGCATTATATTTTTATGGACACAACGATTCATACCGTTCAGACTAGATTTATTTCGAATGACTCCCATATACAAAGGATTTTGTGATGGGATTATATGGATATGAGACGCGATTAAATACAAAATCATCTGTATCTACGACTCATTCGATTGAAAATTTAATTTCAAACAAATAGCCGCCCACAAATGTCCAGGAGCCGACTGGCCCAGCGGCCCATGCGACTTTCGTCAGTATTTAGCCGTTAGCGACTAAAGGACACGACAAGGGTCATCCATTTCACACACGTATGCGCGCGCCATTCCCCACTGCTGACCGCGCTGATTGAACATACAACTTCAGAACCACGCTACCTCGGTCGGATATTTTGAAATAACTCTCGACACGATCATAACCGGTAATAATACTACTCCGATCACATGCACATGAATAAGAAAAATGAATATTTACGCTGACGTAATTACATAACGGCGCTGTTCGCGAGGAAACCTTATAATCCCTTTTCGGTTGGAATATTTTATTAACCGGCCTTAAATTGACCCACGTTGTGATGTTACCTCGCCAAGCCGATACCGACCGAGGGCGTCCCCGGAGAGCGACCGCAGCCAGGCTTTATTGGAGCATCTCGAGGGAGCGGGCCATGTAAAGATTTGTAAGTCATCAGGGCATGGCCCGGGAAATTGTAACGTTTGCGTCGTTTGTCTTGGCTTCTTAATGAAACGCGTTATTGATAAAGTTGAATACTTTAAAGATAATTTTGTATTTTCCTTTACACTTTGCTGTTAGTTATTAATTTCATTAATTATTTTGGAATATTTTTTAAATAATATATGTTTAAGTGAAAAGATAGCACGGCCATGTTTATGTCAATAGCAAAACAAGAGTGTTTAGATAAGAATAAACCATCATCTTAGGCGTAGTGTCTAGACCGCAGAAAGGTTTCTTCAGTAGTGGAAATCTAATACACCTACCTATACTGTTTAAGAAGTTTCATTCCATTTGTGTAAAATGTTCTCAATAAGAGCTTTACATTTTTGTAATGTCTAAACATCAGTAGAGGGCGACTGAGGCGACTGGGGCGACTGGGGCGAACGTTTTGAAATGGAACTCGTAAGTTCACATTACGATTGAAGGGTCGCGTAACAAATTCTGAGAAATGGAGTCCGCTTGATAGCGCCGATATATTGAATGTAGTGCCTGGGCTTATTTCTGTGTTTGGCGTTTATGCACATTTTTCCTATTCATTGAACACAATACGATTCGGTTGATTTTTAGTTTATCATCACGGAACCACTTCACTTGCACGTTTTATAAAATGTACCCTTATTAATATATAAGCTCATCGTGAATGCCCTTTACAATAGAACGAGTTCATTTTCTTCGATTTTAACACATCTATTATATTATAAATGTCTTTGACAACAAAATATGCTACGGTTCACATCTATAGCATTACATTTCCGCTGTCGTAGATGTCACCAGCACAAACATTCGCAAGTACACAACACGCCCTCCAACATCACCACAGATAAATCAAGCTATCATCCACGTATCCGTGTCGACGATACCTCATCCCGGAAACTACTTACACACATAATGACATGGCAGCCCCTGAGTGAAATAGGTTGTCTATTGAATTAAATTTCAAATGAACAGCGCGAGGTAATAATACCTTTAAATTATGATTCAAATTGAACACTCACTCTTCATCATTAGGCGCCGTGACACCAATTATTATTTTAGTCGACTGCTCATTCCATAAGCGAGAGCATTAGAACAAATGAAACTGAATAAGAATATCTCATTACTGTTTTCATCGTATTCGTATTAGATATTTATTTAGAGCGGCGTACAAAACTGAACGTTACGTAACCGCCACTTATACAAATGATCCCGTCGACCTTTTACCGCTTAATTGAACCCTCTGAATTCTTTTCCTTAGATATGAAGTCAAAAGGTCGATCGCGGTTCTCTTAATGCCACAGTGGCTGGGTTTCCTTATTAAGGTTACGTAGACAATACGATTAGAAGCCTTGTATAAATTACAAAAAATATATATTCCAAGCCGATGTAAACTCTCGCAGTAGGTAGACTACCACTTTTCTTACACTACTGTTTGTATTAACTATTGTGAAGCTCTTCACTATTTCTATTTAGTAATGATACCTAATGTGTAACTATGTTTTCTAGTTTTATACGTTTAAGTAAAATGACGTTTATATTTATCAGTTTAGTTATATCGCGTCATCCGGTCGAGTCCTTACCTCATCCGGGCCCTTTTAGCGTCAAAACACTCACCGTGTAATTCTTACTTCCCATTTGAAAGAAGTCTATCTCGTAAACATGACACGTACGCTGTTACAATTATAATGAATAATAATACACATTTTGGTGCTTTCAGATTTTTTTACGTTTCCTAGGGGAAAGATATAAAAGAACATGTTCCTTTTACGCCTCCGTTGTGAAGTTAAGATTTATCCGTAGATTGGACGATTTCGATGTGAGAGTTGCCAGTATGAAAAAAAGGTTAGTGTTCTTTTGGAATTAAAGTTACATTTGTAATTAAATCACTTCTGCCTTATAGGTTTTAAATTATCTTACAATATCTTGGTGACATATTTATCTCTTTACGGGTGGACTGAAGTAAGAAATATGTATTCGATAGGACTGTTTCACATTACATCCTACGAGTATCTACAGTACCTACATGCAGCGAAGCGATTACAAAATGTTCAATTGCCTTCTATATCTTCTGTTTTAATTCATTTGATATACAAACTGTACTCGCAGAAATCATAGGATTTCCAATTTGCCATCGAAATATTTTACTTCGAATTTCGATATGTCACTTTAGATGAAACACTCCCTTTAAGCATGTGATTACGTGTTCAAAAGCTCTTTACCGTTAGAGCCCGGGATCACGTCCCTCCTCCGTTCCCACTAAAGTGTAACTGTTCAAGCACTCGCGTCACGTTCGCTGATAGGATTATAATGATTAATAATCTGCATTATGGTGCTCTCAAGTTTTTTGCGGCGCGCAGTGAGAGCGGGGCGCGGCCGGCCTGCCGGTACTCAGCGCTGCTTTACGAGAATTATGAGTTGAACTTGATTCACTTTTAGGGTTACAGGTTACACGGTCACTGTTTCATGAAATATAGATAGCAATTTTCATTGAGCAGATATTATTTCTTACGATTTCTTCACTTATTTACTCACATACCTATTTGCGATATAACTTTTAGGTGACGAATTAGGATGTATAGATTTTGTTTAACAAAAGATTTGCGCATCCTCGTGCCATTAAAATGACGTCCAAAACAAATATGAAAAGGCAATAAGAACGGTTTTAGTTAAGCAGCTTACACAGTGAATGCCGTTCGGTTTAACCTCTTATGAGATCGTCAGTTTTATGCTCATGCTTTTAACTTATACAAATGATCAAGTTTACTCGCGCCCCCTGTTTGAACTATGATTGTAAGTGCACCATCAATCTAGTTCGACATATGTCCGTCTGTTTGTTTGTTACATCGCCGTGAGGGCGGCCATTCGTCTCTGTCGTGTCTCCTGTCCATCCGGAGAGTGTGAACTGATGTTTCAAGATTGCGCTACATTTTTAAATGTACGCTTATATTTTTTTTATACCTATCTCCCGTGACAGAGATCTTTTGTGTTGGAACTTTAATAAGATTGAAAATTACGTATTTTTTATGCTTTATAGGTTTAAAACTATTTTCGTAAATTACAGAAGGCCCATTTTGTATTTACTAGTGATTGTGATACTGAAGACATATGTTAGATATTGGAAACCTGTGAACAATGTAGCACCTCCACGGAGGTCATTAATGGAAAATTGATTCTATAATTACGTTATCGGGTAACAACTTTTTTGTTAGTGTGAGGACGCGGGATAATACCTATAATTTTAATGCTACGGAAAAGAATATTGAGAAAAATATTATAAACAGATACGCTTTCTTTTTAATATCAGGCACGTCCATCCCTTAATAGCGGATACGGAGAATTTCCAAATGTCCTTGTGACACAAATCAGACGATATTGAAAATTTATGCTCAAATTTCGATTCTGAATGTCTGATGAAAATCTTAATTTCAGAAGCAGTTAGATTGTGAAGCGACGCGATTCGTTAGTAATTTTGTTTTTTATGGAATGTTCAAATCAAATTTTGCGGGAGAAACCGAAATGAGTGCTTTAAATAAACCGTGCGTCAGCAGCTATAGCTATGTACATATGTTCGAGTAGGACATTCATTACGTATTAAAAAAAATTAATATTCAAACAAAGAACTTACATTGTAAATGCGGAGCAAGCATCAAGCAGTTTCGCCGTAAACTTTGAAGAACCGTCTCGCATACGTAACTTCCACAGTGCTCCAGTAAAATATAGATAGTGCCGAGTTATTCGAATGTTCTCATCCACCACGCGCAAACTTTACTGCGGGGAAGAACCGGGAAATGGATAAACGGAACATCTTCGGGCGGAAACAACTCATAAGGAGCAAGGAGCAACATTTTAATACAAGAACTTGCAGTTTATTCGCTTTTAGAAACTTTTGTGTCACGTTGAGCGCGGCTTGCACCAGCAATGTACAGATAAATTGAAAAATTACCGTCTTCATTGATATAGGTTTAAAGAACTTTATTTCTAACAAAAGACAATGCTCTCTTACATAGAAATAGTTCAATAATAATTAGAAATAAATCATAGTGTAGTTTTGGAACAGACCTAAATTACCTCTGTGTCTTAACGCGAATTACAATCAGTTACCAGACTGATTGTAATTAGCGTTAAGATTGAAGCCGCTACCATTTACCAAATAATATTTTGCATCAAAGTGTCCTTAACATTCATTTATTCCATACTTTTTGCGACATTGTCATGAAAAGGATTTTTTTACTAGTTTTCACAATATCCCAGCGACTGTGCATAGTAATTTAGTGTCGCATTGACCAAATAAATGTAAAAAGTGATGTCTAACACTCGGAGCCGGGTAAACACTCATCAAGTCTGTTCTGTAAAGTTGTCGTTAAATTTTTAAGCTTAGTATTTAGATAAATTTAGATTATGTTAAGAAATTCATAGTCGAGTGCGCTTATGCAAATTTGACAAGATAGCTTGGAGGGTCAGCCACACGGGTCTGGGGAGGAGGGGCAGATAGGACAAGTGTACTGAACTTTTAAGAAACTCGAAATAATCTATGAAATATAAAACATCCTTTACTTATTCCTATTAAGTGTTAGACGGTTTGAAACAATATAGTGTTAATTGAAAAGTGAATGTGACTTTCACGAAATGTCGGTTATTTATTAACATAAATACATTTCTATAAAACTTTGTCACCAAGATATTTTTATCTGGTGTGTAGTTGTCTTCAGTGGGTAAACATATTTAATAATGTTTTATTTATTTAACACAGGCTGTTATGTATTATCCATAAGCGTACTTAACAAATGGGTAATTTTATTTGTTTATAACTGCAATAAACCTGATTAGAAGGATTGTAAGCGTAAGAAAATCAGTTGGCGCGACGCCGGCGGTCGACTCGTTCGTTGCAGGGTATTCCGCCGTTTACGGGTTCCTTTGTTTAAGTGTTGTGTGCTCGGCGAGTACTCCGAACGAGCGAGGCTGTATTTTCGCAAGTAATTCCAGTCTTGATTAAAATATTTTATGAGCAGTACACCGCTCGTCACCGCCTCGCAGCCTTTTGTTCCTCCAAATTCGACATTTAGATAAATTGAGGCCTGTATTTACGCGGCGCAGAGTTGAGTCGTTATAAACTAATGGATGCCAGGTGCTTAGAAAGAACAATAGACGCAAACAACGCCCGAGTGTCTTCTATCAGATCTCAACAATTTGTACAAATGTTCGGTGTAATGTTTTTTTGTTTAATGTATTTTTTCCCTTTTCGTAGTTTGAGTTTTTCGAGACGCGTACCTATAACATTGTTCAGTAATTTAAAACCTTTGTCGTTCGCGAGCATTTTTCATTATTCCTTAAGAATGGAAAGCAAAAAAAATAAAAACAACATGATACGAGTGATACAAGTGCAGTTCAATCAATCATTATGGCCGGACGTTGGTTGCGCTAAAAGTTGTACGTCGAGTCGTAAATTGGGGGGTCAGTTGGCTATAAATTGAATCACGTTTCGCGTCAACAAGCAACGCCCGCGCCCACAATTCAGTGAAGCCAGTGGACCTGATGTACAGTCGCAATGAACCCGATATACGAGGACGGTGCGTCCGATTGACACGAGCGAGGCGGCCACAGGCCCGCACCGCCGACTATGCTGTTGTCAATATTTAAATGCAAACTGTTAGATTTACATTTCAGTGATTGATTCCGTCAACTCGCCCTGGAGCTTAGTGGAGCAAATCGTTGAGGCAGCTGCGAGATATGTGAGCTATAAAAATATTACAGTGCAAATTTATTTCTAATATTCTAATAAATACACACAGGTCAATGTGCATTTTTATTCTATTTGAACATTTGTCTACCAACCCTTCTTAGGTAGTTTTATCGAGTATGCATCACAGTGTCAAAATCAAGTCAAGAAGTCAATTTGGTCAACTTGGGTCAAGATTTAAATATTAAATACCTCTCAGCGAGCACCGAACGGCGAATTTCAATGAAACGGTTACAATTACAGGCGGTGCGCTCTTCGTGCTTCTTCCTCTTTAATCGTCACTCACAGTCTACTGATAACAGTAACTACCTCATAGTAACTCTGCTTGCAAACAACATTTATAGCGCTTATTCACGCAGAATAATTTTGATGTGGGCTAAACACGATCATCACACACGAGTACCATAATTGTTTGTATTCCATTTTAAGTGGCATTGATGTTTGATGATGAATGACGTCCATGCCTACTCTGTTACGTTTATGTGTTTACGTAACGACGGTTCCCGTGACGAGAGTAGGGACCGTGTCTGCCGACAGTAACTGCGCGTGGCGCGGTGGCGCGACGCCAACACCGTAATAGCAGTTACATTATCGCCTCTGTCCTCGGCACGCGCTGCCTTTGTGAAATTGAAAAACAATGTACTCTCCGCACAGCAGCGATAGATACTTTAGTTAATAACTAACATTTAATCGGATTCTGAACGTGTTATATGTAGGTGATTTTATGATAGTGGGTATACGTAAACATCGAACGACAATTTATTCCAACTATAACTTAAACATCATATTTATGTTCTCTGTAAATTGCGATTCCCCTTCAATCTTATGCCTAATTGAAAAAAGGATTTAACAACGAAAAATGTTTGATACGAACATGTTACACTAAAGCACAAAATTATACGCTACTTTTAATGAATTAACAAATCGCGTTGCAAAATGGCATAAAGTGTTAAATGGTTATTACATATTTTAAAGTCTCTTGTTTCTTTTCTGGCACATTAATATTTATAATCTCGTAGCATGCTGAAAGGTTTATGCCGTATTTTATTATTAAACATTATGAACGCTTAGGAGCGATTTATAAAAAGAAAGATACAACCAAGTTATTTCGTTATGCTCACTTCCGTACCGGGGAAGCTTCTGGCCTATCAAGACACGGCAAACTTTCCATATACCGTTGCAGGTGAGCACGTAACGGTGCCTATATTAAAAGTTATACACCACAACGACTATTTATTACAATAATAATACGTATAACGGCAATGAAATCGTATCGCAATCGACACATCATATTACAGTGAATGTTAATAAAGCACGCTGTATGCGCGATCCAGGATAATGTACAGGAACATACATTTTAATTCCAATCGATACCGGGATGAATAGCAGAAGCAGTAATGAGTCCCGGCGGCGCTGAGTCCTCTTCCCGGCGACATGTTCATGAAAGACAAGCAATTAACAGCACCAGCACTCAATAATTGACCTGCAGTCTATTCAAAGATACACAAAATATAGAAAATCACATAATTTTTTTTTTAATGCATGTTACAAAAACTTGCGATATTCTGAATGAGAATAAAATGGATGGTCCGTATATAACAATAATGAATTAAGATTACTTTAAGTTTTTTCAGTGAATTTAAAACCGAAAATAACGGAAATTAAAGTATGTAATTATATATCTTTAAACACTTTCATTTCAATTTCAGGATCACATTCTATATTTGTGAGATGAATAATATGGTTTTCTTCGAATTCTGTGAATTCACTAAAAAGCACTTTGTCACCGTGGCCTCTTAGAGCATACACGTGTCAGACAGTGGATCTATAAAAGAGTTGTTTATGATAATCACTTCAAAACAAGTGTACTCTCAAAACACAACGTACAAGCTACGTGAGCAAGCATCGCCATTTTCTCCATCACACCGCAACGTACTCTTGTGTTTTATATTAAATTACACAAACAATGTCGGTTGCACGCGTGCAGACCGAATCGCAACATCAATTCATACACGCTGTTGTAATTAAACGAGATTGAATAATTAAACAACCGATTTTAATTACTTGGTATTCAGACGGTGTGATAATCCCCCGACGCCGGCCTTAGGCTACCTGCGCCCGACGCTACCGTGAAGCGATAATACAATATCGTATATTCATTGTAGAGAGAAGTAGGTGTTATAGTAGTTCATTCTATAAAACAAGACTCGTGCTGAAGTAGGCTCCAAGCCTAATGCAGTTGCAGCGAGACGTGTTGAAGAGTAAAATAATCGGCTAGCATGCTGAAATTAACCTCATCCCCATTTGTGAAATGGTTTGGTGACGACAGCATAGAATATGTGAAGGGATTGAACAGAGATAATTTTATTAAGGCAAAAATGTACTTTAGCAGCACATGTCAAGTCGTGGTAAGATTGTCTGATATGAGCGTCGTGTGCGCGCCGCCTGTGCGGTCCCATAAGGCGTCTCACACCAGCCGTTGCCGCACGCTAACCAACTCGAAATTAACTCTCGTTCATAACCATAAAGTCTATATTACCGTACAACTTAAGTGCATACTATATGACTATCAATATTATTACGGTTCACTCGATAATCGAATTAATATGAGCTCTGTGTGGTCTGGTCAGAGTATACATTAGCGTGAGCAGCGAGAGGACGGTCGCTGGTCGGTGCGTCACCCCCGAGCGGCGGCGGCGGCTGCAGAGCGATCCGTCCTGTTTTCATTATTTACACGACACAGTCGAGCAGAGCGCGGTTTAGGGGCTTCATTCATTAATATCATATCATATATCATTAAGAGCATTGTCATATATCATTACAATTTTATAACGAAACGATTTTGTATTCTGTTTATTCCGATTTTTTTCGTTTAAAATGTGCATTGATGCGAGAATTACGAGTACATATTACAACATAACCTGGAAAAGTACCAGTTTGTATGTTATTGACCAGGAAACCGAATTTTTTACCCGTATTAACTAAATAGACGCAATTTCCATAGAGATCCGGAGTGGTAGTAAAAAGTGATTTAAACGAGGACAACTTACCCCGTATCCCCCGGAGTAATAAGGTTCCGGTGGTAATGACAAAAACGAGATATAATTTAAAGTAACCTCGGCGCGATGGCGCAGTGACACGGCAGCTCGCATGTCCCGACTCCATGCGGGAGATTGAACGACGGTGGAAATTCGATTTCCGTGGAAATTTTCATACAAACCGCCGCAAGACAGGACGGCCAGTGTTTTCGGTAGATTGAGTTATTTACCTAATACCGATGTTTGGTTCGTCGTCTATTACCGCTGAACCGTAAGTGAAGTCCGTTGATACTGAAACGTCAATTGTCTCTTGGAAACGATTAAGTTTAAGGAAAATCGTTAGGTAAAAACGTAACAAAGAACTGAGATACAGGCGCTTAAAGGTATTGTATTAAGAGAGCAATGAACGGGATGATATGATTGTGTCTTATGGAGTTCATCAAATTTCCGGAGTATGACGTAGAGTGGAAACTATATTTTCTTTGAGATGCTTTATTTTGTGATACAACTTTTATAATGATACTATATTAGAATAATTTTGTTAACACTGGCCAGGTAAGGTGCAGGCTATCAGTGCAGCCGAGGGGCATCTCTGTCTACCTACATTCATGTGACTGCGAGTACATATTCTTGGAAGCACAAAATTGCAAATCCTCATTCTTTGCGTTAGGCAGCAGTACTCGTAATTTAGTTGTTCTGGTATCAACTTGAAACTTTTGAATCTGGATTCCATCCATTTGATTTGAATCTGGATTCAAATTAATATCACCTTCATTTGGTTTTATAATTTTTTATTACATTTCATTGATATTTGCTACAACGATGTATGTATGTAAACATCGTGATCTCCTTTTCTTGACCTTGAGAATCTTCCAAAACGCTCTTTAGAAATCTGTCGCCCCATTATATATACAGGATAGTAAACGATATAGATTTGAGTTACCCTTCTCACTCAAAAAAGCGAAGACCCGTGTACGATATTGGAACGGAAACTGGGAGGCGGTTGATACTGCAAGCGAATTGAAACGGGTGTAAACAAACGCTTGACGAATATTAACGAATTCGGTCAGCCTCTTGGACATCTTCAGCAGCGCTGCGTCCAGGGAGTGGTGCTCATTGACACAATCTAAGCGATAGTGTCTCTTATTTGTACTGTTCGCGCAGTATGAGCTCTCTCTCACCTGTGGGAGAAACACGTAATTAGCAATTGAATAATTGAATTACAGTTGATTGACGTCATCGAATGGACACATTACAGAAAGCGTAACGACACGCCCGATTCATTTGTTGTGGTCGGCTAGCTCGGCAAACACAGCTGACGTGTTCTCGGTCCATGTTTACTCGTAATAAACACGTTTGCCTAGCTAAACACTGGCTTGTCTCCTTGACATAACACTGTTATAGAAATTGATCATTGAATGTACTAGGAGTAGAATAGTTTAATTGCATTTTCAACTTTTACATTCCCTATTTCCCGTACGTATAGTTCTTTCTCGTGACATGTAATTACCACTAAATAGTAACAACGCTTTAAAAACTAAAGCGAGGGGCAGTGTTTATATATTTGTGTTCTGAGTCAATTTGTCATAATTATCATGCAACGGAACAGAGTAGCGACGGCACGAAAACAAATGAAACAATGGTTTGGGTAATTAAAGACAGCCACGTTGGAAACGGCGGTGTCGGGTGGACGATAACGGGGCGGCTTGTAAACCGAATAGCTGCGGACTTTTACTAATTGGGGTTTATACACTGAAATAATTATGATCGGCCAAGTGCGAGTCGACGCTGCGCATTAATGATTCCCTACATTCGTCGATTAACTTTGTATTGTTTCATAAATTGATAGATTGTGTAAGTAGATTTATTTGCGTCTCCCGGCCGTGTGGGAAGTAGGGGTAAATGTAGGGGTAAGAGGTAAATACATATGTATTGTATTTAAATATTGTAGTAAATTTGTTATGATTATTATTTTGGTTTGCAATTAAAGAAAATAAACGCCAAGAGTTAGATTTTTAATAAAAGTATTATCAGTCCAAATAAAATAGAGACCACTTGGATCAAGTCCGGCAATTGTTTCGAGGATCTCCAAAACTCCTATCGTGCTCTCTATCTATATCTTAATAGCGCTCGTGCCGCCGCCGTGATATATTGACCACCCTCGACCACCGCCGACCACCGGCGACCACCGCCGACCACCGCTGTCCCTCTATCCATGAACCACAGTAATTATCGCTCTAAAAATCTACCAAAACATTAACCCGATTTATGGAAAACATTATTTTCATAGTCTCAAGTCATTCATAATAGACATTAAAAGTCCAATTTGATATTGTAAGCAAGGTTTCTTTTGTAAGGTAACGTTCACTGTTTATGGGATGCTTTCACTTCATAACTCCCACAGCAGCTCGCAGCAATTTGTCGTACCAGCTGCTGTTATTTAATTTAGTAGAGAATACGCCTCCGTATTCTCTGTTACTGTTACTATGTATTTAGATGTTAAAAACACCTAACGTATTTTGGACATCTCTTTTTAACGTAACGGACGTAAAATTCTTAATATTAAATGTTATTTGTTCATGTCAGTGTCCAAGTCAGCTAATGAACGTCAACACGCGACAACAACGCCCTCTGACATTGATATGTGTCCACGGATGTCCATTTCACTAATTTCACCAAATATGTAAATAGTTACTCGGCGTATATATCTACTTGTAAATCGTAAAACGCATTATAAGTTCAAAGACAACTCCTAAGTAGTAATTTATTTACTCAGTTCCTACTTTTGATCTCTTTCAAGTATTGTGAAACAGACTCTTAATAATATAATAATTTGTTGTAGTTGAATTACCTAAGTACTCAATTGGAGCTTTATAACATTTCGTTCACCTAAACAAGGTAAGGACGAGCGGGATATTCCGGCGCAGGTACTACAGATATTGTTACCTTAAAGGATGCCTCAACATATTGGAGGTTCACTGGGTTTGAATAAATAATTTTCTTTTTCTATTTCTAAGTACCTACCGTAGCTGACTTAAGCAATTGTTCATATTGATTTACTTTCCTTTTTTCCTTCTTTACATACAGCAAAACGAAATTAAAAATATACAATCTGCACTTGTTCTTAACGCGTTGTTCGACATTCAATGAACCCAGTACAGTAGTGATATTGAAAAATACACAGATTAAAATATAATAGTATATGTCCGTGATGTTTCCCAACTCTTGCTCGATGTATTAAAGTGAGCTGCTTTTCCATTTATACGCCCACAAAAGGACCCGAAGCATAAATCTCTTCCGAGGACATAGCAATCAAAATTTCATCATACGACCGGAGCCAACGAAGTATATCTAATTTATCCGCATTCACACACGCGTTATGTAAAATATTTAAAGGCCTCACTCGAATAAAGAGTCCGAAACATGAGTTCGCAAATATTTTATGTTATCATGTGCTAACGTTACTCTCGGTCCCCGGGCTTGTTGCATAGACGAGTGGCCAGGGTCGGGTCAGGGAGGTGAACTGAATAATCATAACTCAACAATGTGGACGAGTAAAAAGTTGGTCCAACTAAATCAACCGAGCATAGAATTTGTTAATACCTGCCGTGTCTTGTTATTAACATGGAAAATTGGACAAGTATCGCGCGAGGAGAGCGACAAACAACGCCACTTCGTATTAATCATTTGCATTGATAAGCGAAGTTTTGTGATAAACTGCTGGACACTATTCTCCTCTCATGACGAAAAGGCTTAAGACTACCGAAGAGTATGGCGTTGGCTGACTGAGGCGTGGCAGACTGCACACACCTCAGAGAATAATATGGAGAAATGTCAAGTGACAGGTTCCCTCACGTTGTATTCCTTCACTTCATAAAGTCAAAACTTATCCAAAAACGTTAAAAGTATCTGTACTATTTTTTTAACAAAGTCTAATGTGTAATCTCATCATTACGTGAAAATCCTTTGTTCTAAAAACCTTTTTGTTAGGA
>DWGJ01000985.1:0-23161 GCA_018246895.1 Aspitha aspitha aspitha
GTGATATTTAAATGTTAGTTATAAAACGCACTTAATAAATCAGAGGTGCGTGCCAGGATCGAACCCAGACCTCCCGAATGTAAGGCTGAATTTCAAACCACTAGGCTATCACTGCTTCTATATTAGCGATCTATATTAATGTAACAATATCGAAGTGTCCCTTTGTAATGTTTAAACAATGCGTATTTTCTGGGCAAAACAATCGTTACAATCTCGCTTGGATACCTGTTTGTTTGTCTCGTTTTATCTCCCAAGCGGCTGGATCGATTTTGATGAGACTATACGGAGTAACATAGCCGATTTTTATTGACAAAACCTATCTTTTCATAGCCATGAAATACAGTATTCCAATATACAGTCTCTAGATGAACTGAGAGTAGGTAGATTGAAATAAAAGAAGAAAACATACATAAATTATACTTCATTTTTAAATGTAAATGTAGTCACGTTCAAAAGCGGTTAGCTTGTAAATGGCTCAAAAGGTACAAAGTTTGTACAATATTTATCAATAGCAACAACCGATAACGGATGTTTATTGAGCCTTTCGAAGGAAGTTGATGCTTGAAATGGTCATAGTTTCAAACTTTGCAAGGTTCAATCGTGCTTAGTGCGCGGACACGAGGTCTGAGTTACCAGGGTTGGTACGCTTCATACGCTTGCAGCTGCCTTAATTAACGGTTTGATATAATTCACTTACGATTTCTGAGTCTTATAGAGTATATACTTCTCAATCACGTCTAACCGCGGGACTCGAGTGCAAATGTTATACTTAATTCTACCATTCACATACCAGGCGCGCTTGCTAAAACAATTGGTTAATTTCGCTTCCAAAGTATCTTAATAGTGCGCAGTGTGCTCAGAGCTTTAGAGGTAAACGAGCTAACAATGACGCCGTAGAATGTTCTAGTAAGTACTTGAACATTCTCGCACGAAAGAATGCATTTAGCGGTGGAACATTTATTTGTGTTGTTTTAAATGAGTACTGTGAGCTTCTACACATATTTATTACAATGTTTTGTGAAAATTATCCATGGTTCCCGATTGATATTTTAATGGCATGTAAACCATTGTAGCTTTGTGCTGTCGCCGTAGAATACTCCAGAAGACTCCAGAACACTCCAGATCATTCTAGAACACCCAACACACAGCCAAGCGTGGTTACATCGTCCATCCTTTAGCAATCCACTGCTGAATATAGGCCTTCTATAATCGACGCCAGTCCATCCGCTCCTGGGCCTTTTTCATTCAGCGTTTTCACATTCTCTTCCTTGGGTAGATTTTATCATTATCATTGGCTGGTTGGAGATAGACCTGTACCTTTCGCTGACACGTGGACACCATTTAATGACCTTTCTTCTCCACTCGCCTGAGGACTGCTTTCGTGTGTTTCCGAAGATTATAATCTAAGACTATTCAATGAATTTACTAGTCAAGCTTGGAATATCGTAGATAATCCGTTTCCATTAGGCGAGATTGAAAAATGATCCCCTATTTCAAAATAAAAAAGGCGCTTTACTTGACGACACCGATGCTTTTCGTATGCTCAGACGAAGCCCATTGAAAGCTTTTTAGAGGGTGCCAAAGAATCCAAGGCAACCCAGTCCTCCCCTATACCAAAATTGGAAGGTTGTATAAGCATATATGCTCGTTTATCCGTCGCTGGCACTAAAACAAGCGCCTAATTCGCCAACCAATGAACAATATTAACTCATGTAGCCAAAAGCTTTTAATAATCCCAAGTGACGTATGCAAATGCCTTCTCTCATTATATTCGTTGTATGCTAATGACTTGTTCCACAGCTATCGAATAACGAATTTTGAACCTTTTATAAGATTTTATTATTCTTTTTATAGGAAAATTTGATTGAAACCGTTTCAGTACTTTAGGCGTCCATCACGGATAAACGCGTGAAACGTTTTATATATATGAAGACGGTTCCCCGCCTTCATCAGAATCGGCCAGAGCGCTGCAGATAAAGCAAGCCATACTCGTTAAATCATCAAAATCAGTTCACCATAATCGAGAATAGCACACATTAGATCATAAACGATTTTATCTGAAGACTCCGATTGATAGAATTCGTGGAACAATAGCGATTCGTCCGAGACATGGTGCGCACGCCGTTCCGCCTTTTTCTCACTGTTTATCAAAATGGCCGCGCACCATCGACAAGACGCTCCGCTAGACTGACAACTGTCAATCTTGTTCCGACACAACTTAATAGATGGCGCTGTACTCAGTCCTACATATATATTAAGACATAGGTATATCTATGTATGTATGT
Source organism: Aspitha aspitha aspitha (assembly GCA_018246895.1). Taxonomy (NCBI): domain Eukaryota; kingdom Metazoa; phylum Arthropoda; class Insecta; order Lepidoptera; family Hesperiidae; genus Aspitha; species Aspitha aspitha. The sequence goes on from DWGJ01000985.1 coordinate 2,286, forward strand.
GAATATAGCTAACCGAAAGACAGATTTCTGTAAATCGCAACCATCATCAGCGTAAATCTATACTTTAATATTGCAAAGCTGAAGAGTTTGTTTGGTTGAACGCGCTAATCTCAGGAACTGCTTGTTCCAATTGGAAAATTATTTCTGTGTTGAATAATCCATTTATTGAGGAATGCTATAGGCTATAACATCACGCTACGACTAATAGGAGTGGAGCAGCAACGACAAATGTTGCAAAAACGGGAAAATATTGATTTCCACGTTTGCGAAGCTGCGGGCAAAGCTAGTCATAGATATATTTAGTTGCTGTGAGATTGTTTTTTGTTGTATTTTTCAATGTATCTTGTCCAAAACAGTGTGTATTCGTTACTGTCATCATTTGTAGTTTAACCACAACACTGGCCAATAACAAGGCAGTGAACGCTCTTAAAAGTAAACACCAAGATGTAATTTCCCAGACTGTCTGAAATGTCTAAACGTTTATCCGCCACTGAAGCTTAACTCGACAATTCGTTTACACCCAGAGCGCGCAACGCGATGTGAAATACCAGCATTTAATTAAATTAAACAGTACAACCGCACGAATTGCCGCCATTAAACATTTTGCTCGTCCAATCTTTATTACTTATCTCTCATTATAATATCTTGTGGCTTCTCTCCCCTTCTCCGCGATAAAACAAAGGCCTTACGGTTTAAATGTCACACGCTAAGCTGAATCATGCTGTATCAAGGCGACCACGGCTCTGAAAACCTCCCTCCATTAACTTTTTGTGGCCGCTATTATGAGAGCGCGATGTTTTCCGGACATCCTGTATATTAGCGATTGTACACCGCACACATTTAATCTCCTTTGAACACATGATTCTAAAATTAAATTATTTGGCCTTCGAATACATATTATTTTGAATTTGGAATTATATACGAGTATGTTCCGATTGGAAGGTTTTGTCGCTACGTTTTTCATCACTGTTATAGTGAGTGATATTTAAACTTTTATGTTATAACAAACGTAACTGCATAAAGTGAGACCTGCGCCAGGATTTGAAGCCAGACGACCGGAGTGGAGGACTAAAATTCAAACCCCTTATCTATCACTGGTGTATTAGTTATGATTCATACGTGGCTGGTGGTGAAATTAGCGTTAGTCTAGTCAGTACATGTTAGGACTTGTTTAGAACATTTGCTTTGTTAGTAGCACCAGCAAAATGATGAGTAAAATGTAATTAATAAAATATTGTTCATTTATTTATTTCTATTTTGTATGACTGTTTATATTTAGTTGTTAGGTCAAATTGGGTGTTAGTATATAACAGTCTTCCTTATGTACTAGCTGAGCCCGCAGCTTCGCCCGCGTGGCAATCAATATCCCGTCTTCGCAACATTTGTCATTGCTGCTCCACTCCTATTAGTCATAGCGTGATGTTAACCTATAGCCTTCCTTAATGAGTGGACTATGTAACACAAAAATAATTTTTCAATAGGAACCAGTAGTTCCTGAGATTAGCGCGTTCAACCAAACAAACTCTTCAGCTTTATAATATTATACCTAGTATAGTTTATGTTGTGAATTATATTGCATGCCCGTACATAATAAGTATTGCATTCTCTCTCTCTGTAGTCGTGCACTCTTGGCAGAGTGTTCGTGGCGTCAAGATGACAACGTGTCGTCATTAGAAGAAGCTGCTGCTGCCCTTGCTATGCGTCTCCGCCGGCTTCTGTTGGTTGCATCGCGACAGCATTGTACAATGCTACTTGGGTTTGGCTTTGATGAGGTCCGTCCAGCGTGTAGACGATCTTCCACGGGGCCGCTTTCCCTCTATGTCCATGAACTACGAGCCGCGCCATGGGATTCTCATTTCGGATTATATGCCCGAAATACTTTATATTTAAGACTGGCTATATAAAAAATATCCTATAGGTATTCATTCCCAAGCTTCAAACTATCCCTATACCAAACTGTCAAAGCGTAAAAGACAGACCGACGGACAGAGTTCATTTCGCATCAGTATGGTATATCATATATCAGTATGGAATACAATAGCATTGTAGCCCCAGATGATTTGCTAGTTTTAAAAGAAAATATTGCTAGCGCTATGTTTGAAGAACGCAATATTACAACTTGCATGTACCTGGTATAAACCTTTTCCAAACAATAGAATGGACTCTTTGAACCATACGCGCATTGCGAATAGCGAAACTTGTTTATTTAGCATGAAGTACACATCCAAGATTTTTGATGATGATGTCATTTCCAATAGTTCATTTAGCACAACTGTAAAGTTTAAATCATATCAACGATTCGAACACCACGCCTTTGCGGTGCAAGAAATCGAATAGACTTAGTGGGTACCTACTTTGAGATGAAAAAAATTCCTTATGGATATTGACATAGGATATACCTACGTTTTAAAAGCCACTGTACACTAATTTCTCCTAATGCCAGTAATAGCACAGTACCTACTGGTAAATTGTACTTAGGTATATAATCGCGATGACGATGTTAGCACTGTAAAATTAAATGTATGTGAAACAGATGCACCTAAACTAAAGAACGGTGATGAAATCAAAACAGTGAAACAAGGAGAAGCTGTGAAATTGGAGTGTGACGTGGATGCAATGCCCAAAGCCGTAATTCATTGGACTTTGTATCAGGATGACGTCATTATTACCTTCGACGACAGGCACCAGACCGACGATCAGTATACTCATCGGTAAGTTTTACTACATTCATATCATCACGTCAGGTCCCTGACGGGGTAGGTGGAAAGCAGCGAGTGCCAAATAAGTTTTACTCCATATTCAAATAATGAAAACTACGGCTATATCATCACCAAGTCTGTCCCAAAGCGTCGAGTCCCAAATCTATCCTTACAAGCCTGACGTGTTTTTTCTACATTCATAACTTAACAAGAAACTTTCAAAAACTACCAAAGGTTTAAACATGGCACAGTAACAATTCTCTTATTCCACTTTAAAGAGAAATATCGACATCATTAAAGGCTATGTTCATTATTATTTCAGTTTCTACGCTATCTCACAAGATTCGGGTAATTATAACTGTGTCGCTGAAAACGATATAGGACGGGTTGAACGGACCGTCACAGTTAATGTGTTGGGTACGTAATATAGCTACGTAGCTATGGTTGATTTTATTAAGACTAGATAAACACAAAGTACCTGTACAAAGCAAACAATATTTTTCTTTTCCTAATCAATTATAAATTTACACCCTTCAGACCGAGTAAAACATTAGGTAGGTATATCTTGTGTAGGTTATCTCGTGATGATCATTTCATAAAATCAAAGGCGCGTATCAGCATTTGAATCCCAAATCCCTAGACGGGAGATTTCATTGTAAACCACTAATCACTGTTTTTTATTTTACAGTGGAACCATACATTGAACCTCTGGAGTTCAAAGCCCTGTCAGTGCAAATTGGTGGATCATTACTGCTAACTTGTAGGGTCTCTCTCGGCAACCCAGTACCGACTACAAGATGGGAATTCATCTCGCCTAAATTTCCTGTTATAATAATATCAAGGTAAACAATTTCTTTTTAAGTCAAGCAGTTGAATCAATTATTTTAACAATATTATAGAAATTATTATTTTGAAATCGTTTTCAACAACAAATTTATTCAAGTTATGAGATATGAGTTTTAATCTACTTGTATTGTACTAGTATTGTACTTAACTCAGAAATTAAGTTTTATTGTACTGTTGTAATAAATACGTAGGTACTTAATATACTTATGCTTTCTAAATAGTTTTAAGGTTTTCATAATTTCTTTATTTATTTATTGTGTCAAAAATGGAAATGATATTCATTTAAATTTTTCAGACAACGGACAACTAAACTGGATTTAGTTTTACAAAATATTACTAAGAAAGATGAAGGGACTTATCAGTGTATAGAATGAAGTGGCTTCTGACTTAATCAAGTTCTTTTTGAGAGTTCTACCTTAATATAATGAAGTATTGACTGATTTAAGGCATTTATAAATATCATATCTATGGATTATAAAATAGCAAATATTGGAAAATTCAATTTGTTTATTTCATTTCTCACCCTATGCAGTAGGGAAACGACGTTATATTTACTTTTTAAGACTAGATTGAACCTTTTGATTTTCCCTATTGTTTCTATTCGATATGCGCCTACAAGCCTAATAATGTCAGACTTTAAATTATTAGGTATACACAATTTTTCTTAAGGGTAAAAGAAAAACGATTTTTTTTTTATAAAAATTTATACTGTAATGAAACTGTTTCTAAAATGATTAATAAGTACATAGAATTTGGTAAGCGACACAATACTAATGGGACTAACATATTACTAATTATATCAAAACTACATGGGCTGATCTGAAAATAGTAACAGATACTTTTAGAATTGAACTGTTTACATGTATTTGTGTAAACTGAATTAGGCTAAAAAACATGAATCGATATTCGAACATACTTTAAAAAAGTGGTATGACAGCAGACATTGTCAAGATAAATGTCAATATTAAACTTTATTTTGTGAGACAGTTTTGGTGTAGGACTAAAATTTAAATGTACGAGTAAAAAATGTGCTCATAAAACATGTCTTGTACAGGAATACCACCCTATATACTGCAAGAGCTTCCAGATATTACAGAAACTGTGAACTGTCCGATAAAAAGTGTGCATCGCATAAAGGTTAGCACTTAGTTATTCGTTCTTGGCACGCAGTCAAAAATAATTACTGCTATTTTAATGCAATGTTCAGATCCTATGCCCCATGTGGATATAGAGACTTTGACATATAGAAATGTATAAATTCATGTGCAGGGTTAGGTATACTATATTTAGCGCGTTCTGCAAATCATTGAGTGGCTCTTGAAAAGTAAATAAAAAGTAACAAACAAATATGAATTAATATCAGAAAATTATTCATGTTGCTCAAATTAACACACAGACATAATATAATAGATTTGTTTGTCAAGACATCCATGGTAAAATATTTAACAAGCTATAGTAATTGTGTTTACTTATTGTGTAATAAATTACAAAACATTTAAAAAAATTACAATAAAACAGCAGCAAAGCTAGGTATATGATAACAATAGAAACAGCTTAGGAATTTGTCACCTACATTTTTCTGGATCTGGACGAGTACCACTTTAAAATGTTGCAGAGCTGTGTTTTGTGTGCTCATATGTTGAGCATATTGAACCATTGACATTAACACTACTGGTATAAATAAAGTGCTTTTAAATAGCTGAATTATTGGTAGGCTTGTTTCTATAATATCTGTATTACTTGAGACAAATTTATAAAGTATTAAAAAAGCAATCACAAATTTTAACATTAATCATAGTTTAATAGATGCTTGCTAGTTGATAATTTTGTTAACTAGAACACAATAAGCCAATCCATAATCTGTAAACAAAGACAAGTGAACTTGCTAATTAATTTGATATTCATGAACTTATAGTCATCTGATGTTACTTAGTATTCCATACAAATTGTCATGTTTTTTGAAAAAGAAGAAAATTCCAATGCAAATCCATAGCTTAAGATGGCAATATTTAATTGATCATTTCCATTACGGGTTATTGTGCAATAAAGTGTACATTGTTTATTTGTTCAATATTTATCTAATATTATATGTATCTATCCCTTTCAGTATACTTGCTTCGATATATCCAAGTCGTTAATAGCATTTGGGGCTACAAGCGGTGGTATATATGTGTTTAATAGATGGCCATGTGAATTTGTTCAACTGATACCGAGCAAGGTAACTGAATATAATTATCTTTTCTCTTCAATATTTCTATCTATGACATATAATGGGTATGTCCAAAATCAGACCTGGTTACTATAGCCCGTAAATATCTGACCTTAATCTCACACACACACACACAGGTAACTGAGACGAAATTTAATTTGTTTATAAGTTTGATCGATTAACACACAATCTTTTTTATAACAATATTCCCATGCAATTGGAATCTACACTTGTAACACCAAGGGTCACAGCTAGTAATAAATAAACACAATCATTAGTAATTTAATCTTTTCATTCAGTTTTTATTTTATATATTGAGATTGTACTGAGCAGGAAGTATTAACATATTATTAGTACTATAGCATAATACTGATATGGTATCATAGTACCAGATATGACAGATAATATTATATTTTACAGGATGGGCCTATCACACGTTTGGCAATATCTACAGATGAGAAATATGTTGGTTTCGCTAATGGCAAAGGAGTTGTGACTGTTATTGAATGTGAGGGATCGCTTAGCGGTAACAACTCTTCCGCAACCTCTAAGGAACACCAGGGTAATGAGATTACGGCTATGGTATGGAGCAGAAATGTTCTTTTCACTGGGGATGATGTTGGCAGAATATCTGTTCTACAGTTGCAAAATTTTATTGTAAGTGTATACCCCATTCTGTGTCCAAAGTTATACATTATATTAGGTTACATTAAATTTAGCCGGGATGACTGTAATGATGTTTGATTAAAATTAATATAATGTTGCTTCTGGTATTTTGGCAAGTAAGATTTTACTGTGCCATTTGTAGTAGGCAACATTCAGTGTTAGTTACAGCTTATATATTAATTAAACATTTTGAATCACTTCATCTGATTAAATAAGTTGTGTTCATTTAGTGTATGTTCCTATTTTATACATTGCTGTCCATTGCAAGTTAATTGTGTCAAGTTTAGTTTATTAATCATTAACACTGTTTACAATACTCTAAGTAGATAATTTTAAGATGCATTCTATATAGACTTAGACTAGACATTTTAATCTTCATTGTTCCTTATTACCATTATTATTTACCATTTACCACTGTTATTATTTACCATATAATAGTGATAATTTTTTTCCAGGCTAAAACAATGTTTCACAGTGTGTCCCAAGTGATAATGAATCTGGATTCGCGTATATGTCAACTCGATGTGAGAGATTGTATGCTACTCGTTTCAACTCTGACCCGATCCTATATGTGTAACACGGTCCAAGAGCTCTACCGGCAAATCGGTCAGAAACTAAGAGATGGAGAATTTGGAGCTTGCTTTGCTAATAATGAGAGTCCCTTGCAAAATGGTAATGTAGATAATTCATCACAAAATTTCACCGAAGTACAAAAATATAACATCGTTGATGACGATGCTGTCTTATCTGTTAGCGAAGAGTTTGCGAATACACTTATATACTGTGCTAGGCCTTCTTCAAGATTATGGGAAGCTACGATAGATGGCATGGTCAGAAGAACTCATCAGTTCAAGCAAGTTCTAGCCAAACAACCCATGAAACCGATAACAGTGTCTTCATATAACAATGACGATGTCTCATTGGGCAGTGACATCGGTGAAAGCAAAGAACAATCGATCAATTTTTCAAAAATATACAGCATCAATAGTGCCATATTTTCATATAACAAACACGCCTTGTACTTTCTTAATATTCAAGACGTTGATAACACAGTGTGGTTTTCGTACAAAGAAATTGTTGATTGTAAAATATATCACGATATTCTTTACGTGTGGTTAGCAAATGGCTCTCTGATAAATCTGAAATTTATGAAAATCGACAAATTTCTATTAAGATGTTATTTAGACGAGAAATACTTTACATGCGCTAAACTGTGTTCTGTGTTCAGTGATTACTTACTATCAAATAGTATATCTCCGAAATTATACATTTTATGTGGTTTGAAAGAGAAACTACAAAGTAATGGATTATTAGAAAGTATAGACGGTCTCTTAAATAAATTTGATTCTTTAAAATCTACTGAAGCTACACAAATGAAATCAGGAATCTATGTTGTGGACAATACATATCATACTCAATGTACGATAGATAATGACAATGAATCTTCAGCTAACAGACGAGATAATGATCATTTGTTTTCGAGTATATCTCCTGATGCGTTACAAGCTTTTAAAGGACTAAGCAACACAGTTTCGGACAAATTAAGTTCCAGCAAAAAGATGTTAAAGGAAAAATGGGAAGACTTTGAGGGAAGAATGAAACATTTGAGTGTTGATAAAAACAGTCAAGATACATGCCAAGATGGACAAGACAAAGAGATAACGCCAAAGTGGGTGGCTCGGGATGACTATAATCCTAATGAAAATACGCCTATTTTAGTTAATAATGGTATAATATACAAAGAATCTAGTCAAACGGCCATAGAAATAGACAATAATAGCTTAGAAAAGGAGAAAGTGTGCAAAAGGTTATACCAATATTCTAGGTTAAGCCTAATCGATAAGGACTCAGATTTGTCGAATTTAACTTCTATAATAGATAACTATGCCTGTGATATACACGAGATACACAATCTCATGTTGGCGCTTGAGGAATATTGCGTTTCTCACGGCGCCGCGGACGATTCCAAGTTTGTGTCGAACAATATTTTTCTATGTTACTTGAACGCGTCCAAAAGTAACGACGTGCTGGATTTGATAATAGACGACGAGGGATTGTACAAGTATTTTGTGGATGCGTGCATAACGGTAAACGTTAAGACGCAAAAGATAGCGAGCCTCGGCTGCGAGTGCGGGTTTCCCCTGCCGTACGTGAGGACCAGCCAGCTGCCCGTGTTCCCGGAGCTGGTAGACGCGTTCATTGAACGACAGTGGTCGAGTCAGAGCAGAGACCAGTGTTACGAGCTGTGCAAACGCATGCCGCATTTATGGCGCAAGATACTGTATTTGCGACGCAACGAGGATCTGCTGACCGTGTTGAGGATACTTCTGCAGATGTTGGATGAGAGTCTGCTGCATTCGTTCCTGCCGCAGTTCACGCTGGACAGCTGGGAGCGCGCGGTGCAGCTTTACGCGACGCTGCACGCGAATATATGCCTGAATTGCAACAAAAAGTTCGACAACATATCCGTCAAGGACACGCTCAGTTGGGATGACCTGGGGCTGCTGATAATAAAGTCGATCGGAGGCAGAAACGCGATTAAAGTGATGCAGAAATATGCAAATCTAATAGAAATGGGAGCGGTCACGATCAAGTTCTACCACGCCTGCCTATTGACGTGCCTGTACGAGAAATACGATGTGCCGATCACCATACCATTAGCGGACACCGTTTACAATTCGTATGAGTTCGCTGACACGAGTCAAGAGGTGTGTTATGAAACTTATATATGTTAACTTAGAATCTCCATGTATTGCAGACTGTATTAGTTTTGAGCCTTTATTCAGCTGGCTGTAGATTTGATTCGATTATGTTGTGAAAGAAATACCTTTAGTATGTATGAGAACATACTACATACATACATACGTATGTATTGAGATATATGTTTATCTGTGGTCCGGTTACTATAGCCCAGGCTAGTACCTAGTATGTGTGTGTGTTTAATTTCACTAAGAGAAACACACGTCCCTGCGATCATTGGTGGCCAGATAATTGAGTAAGGTTCCTTTAAATTAGTGACTATAAAAATAGAAAGTTTACGTTCATAGACTTCACAGGCGTTAGTGATAAATTTCTTATACTTTACTCGCTAATTTTTCTTACACCTTGCTCGCTAAATTAATCTTCATTCTGTTTAATCCTTTATGTGAGAAATTCCAAATGATGATATTAAAAAGATAAACGCATAAAATTTTGTGTGGGTTTCCAGATATGCAGTATACTTCGTAGTGCGTCGGACGGTATAGTGAAAAATACAGCGCTACCACTGACAGTAGCGGCGACCTCGCGACACTGGGGACTGAAGGAGACACACGAGAGACTGATATTAAAGCTTCAAGAAAAGAAACATAAGGGTGTTACGTTATACGACATATTAAGTGATCTATCGAATATCAATGACGGCGTGTCAGACTGTTCGCTGTGTGGGTTGCCATTGCACAACGAGATTCTAATCCAAGATGGCGGCTTATGGGTTTTTAAATGTGGCCATACCTTCCACGGTGCGTGTTTAAATTTAAATAAAATAAAACTGTGCCCATCATGTACACTCAAATGAAATATTAATCTTGCCTTATTTTAATTTTGCAATAATAACTAAAAGTTTTATTACATGCAACTAATCATTCGCATTAAGTAGATCGTTATTAAATTATTTGCCATATAAGTCGAATATTGTATTAACTGTGCTGTGTTGTATTTTATTGATATTCGGATGTGAATATTACAAGATTTCAGTTCACGGTTATAGCTTTTGCGATGTTAAGTTTAATTGTATTAAGAATGAATATGCTTATTAAAGGACGCTGAAATCAGAACCGTTAATAGAATTGGAAAACTCTTCACGGTGCTACAATGGACATTATGAAAAGAATCTTTCCTTCGATTTATTTCTTACTTGGTGTAATGATCAATTGATGGTGTAATGATCATTTGTTATTCTGGGTGATTCACTGTAGGTGGATATGGGAAACGTTCGGTAAATTGCGTGCCAAACTTTCGCCTGTTAAAGAACGTTCGACTCGTACATAAAACAGGTAATTAAAAAAAAATTTGAATCCTTTTAAATAAAAGTCGTGCAACATATACATATGATGGAAAGAATCAATTTTGTTGATACTGCTTAACTATATTTAACCTTGCGTTTTTACATTTGTTGCGATTTTAAAAAGTTAATTTCGTGTCTTACCGGCATGAGGTGTATTCGGCGTTATGGCCGGGGTTGCGTTTTTACGCGGTTTAATATAATCATATGGATACAATAGGTAAGTCTGTAAAGCAGGTACTTTACTCGGTTTGCTATGTTTTTGTCATGGCAAAGATGTCAACTCGCTACTAAAAAAGGTGCGTCATATATTTTGTTATACGTAGGTGTATAAATCGTTAACTGAGGATGACACTTTAATTTTTACTGTAATAACTTACATTATTGCCTATTTCTTCAAAGACATAATTAATATTTAAGCTTATTTATGTAGATTTAATAAATGTTAATTTATTTTTATACCTATGCATATAGTTAATATATCGTACAAAACGTTCATATACTCGATACTATATTTGTGAGTATAAATAATAATAGCAGCTGGTGCGGCAAATGCAACATAGGTATAGATAATAATGATATTTGCATATAGGTATACATATTAATATCTTCTTTTGTGAAACATACTGTATATAGGGGGTCTCTACTAAATTGTACACAAGGATATTAATACAAAGCGTTCAATACTCAAAAACTTTTGCGACGCTCGGTCCTCAATATATATTTTTCATTACTTCTTTATTAACCAGGTAAAACGTCTTTTCACTTCTATCTTTGTCTTTTTATTTTTAACTTTAACTTTTTTAGTTCAAAGTTTCATGTGCAAAATGATGACCAGTCTCGGGGGCATCCCTTGGAATCTGATGTTATTGTATCTACACGGTTGCTGGCTTTTAAAAGATTTAGTTTTGTATTTGCTTGTTAATTGCATAAATAACCTTTTTATAATAATAAATCGTTAATTTTAGTTTTTCAAACATTCTCATACTTTCAAAATGAGAAGAGATATTATAGAAACGAATATTATTTTAATACGAATTATAACTTTTAACATTATAATACATAAGTATTACTTACTGTGCTTAGTTTCATTCGGCGGGTATTTTTTCCTTTGGAAATGTAACCTCAAAACTTTGTGTTACTTACTATAAATTGTTTACGAATACAGTATTAGTTATTATATCCAGCACTTATGAATGTTACTTTATATTTTGTTTCGTTGAATACCAGAATAGAATACTGTGTGGTATTATTGATATTAATGTATACCTGCTTTTGTTGGTAACCAGATGGGCGGGTACCTTCATAAGGTTGCTCAGTAACTTGGGAGAAACACTGGGATATGTGGGATCTTTACCGCACTACCCCCCCTCCCGTGGCCTCCCTTCGCGTTGTTTCAGGCCTGCGGGATCTCCATAAGTAACGCACCGGTTTCCTCCAGCGCCGCGCCCTTTTTGGGCTCGTCACTGGGACTTTACCCTATCGATCCGAGTATACCTACTCATACCTACTCATATATTAATGTATCCGTACTTACAATGTACCAAATACTTGAAGTGCATTATTTGTCTTGTGCAATGCTTATTAGTGTTAAGTATCAACCGTAGATTTAAGTATGTGTACCTATCGTATATTATTTTTGTATTCGTCGTGATCTAATATATAGGGCATATCATTGTATTGATCGCTGTATTCGAATAATGATGAACTATTAATTAATAACAATTGTATCAAACTAATTTGTTGTTTTACATTTTGGCGTTGAATCAGTATGCCTTTCGTCTGATGAATATATATTTAAATAGGTAAATGTTACCTAGAGGTAGTAGTAGGTAGTGGTGTGGTGGTAGGCGGTAGTGGGCGTAGGGATCATGAACTTGAAGAACAATAAAACCAAAGGGTAATTTTAAATTTTTACTTTTTATTAAACTTTTGTATTTTGGCACAACTTTTGAATAATGTGTCCCGGTTTATACCTACTAGGTATTAAAACCTATGTTCTACCTACTTATTATAGCGAAGACATGCTCATCAGTGGAATAATTTTTGAACTAAGTAATAAATCTCAATCGTTGCGAAATGTGCAGTAAAATTAATAACGAGAAAATAACAAATATCATTTTTACTAAGTACAAATAAAGCGAAGAACACTTTGATCAAAGATTTTGTAACAGAATTAAAGAGAGAGGAAAGAAATGAACATTTAAAAAAATCAAACAACGTAAATAGCCTTCTTCCTGTAAACTAGTAAGTAAAGAACAATATGGCAAGTAGAGTTAGGTGCTATCATACTAATAAGTATAACATGTGACCTGTAAAATAAATAAAATATTCAGTATGAAAATCGACCGAGATCTATGCTTGTTTGCATACGAATTATGTATCGATCATTAAATAACCACAATTACTAACGTTTACATCAAAATATCGCATATTTACAATGGGATTCAACATAAAAATAAATAATTTAACGTCACTGTCTAAACCCTTAACATTTACTAAGATATTACACGCTACGTAATAGATAAACATTAATTTCACGTACACAATAATTTAATTATGCTTATTCTAACGCTACGTCCACCTCGAATACATACACGTTACTGGCATACAATAATAAGGTGAGCGCGCATCACTGCGTAGATCGGAACGGACCGAACGACGCCCCACTGGGAATGATTACCTTTCATCCGTTCGTTCAGATTATTAAAATAAACGAAACGAAGTGATCCGCACTCGCCATCAGTTCGTAAAAAAAACAAGAAAATTATAATTAGAAAAATAAATAACAAAGACAATAATAATAAAAATGGCAATCAACGACGTCACCGATCAATCTGATTTTACAATTACCTAATATCTATACAACTTTGTTTCTCTATCGTATAACTATTCGAGTAGATAATCATTATGCTTGTCAACTACTGCTTACTCTAGATCTACAGATTTAAATTGCACGATTCGATAAAGCGAATATTTGATTTATTTTAATAGTAGGTATATAAGTATCCGACAGTGTCGGTGGGTTATCTACAAGTCGAATAAAAATGGAAGTGAGTAGATAGTCTAGCCGTTACAATATAAAAGCGAATTGACAATCATTCAATTGACCGCCGCCCGTATTCAATAGAAGTGCAGGATCCAAGAATACATCAATACAAGGACTATGCAACTTTGTATCGATGTATTCTAGTCAGTTAACGAAAGCTACGAATACAACTTTACGCACATCATTTTCACCGATTCATCTACATATTTACAATAGCAATGATGCGGAAAAACATAATTTAAATTAAATTTCGATTACTAAATGAGAATGACTGCTTTATTTACAACACTATTAATTTGCAAAGTTTTTAAATGCATTTTCACTTGTATTGTACCGATGGAAATTTAAAAACGTATTGTCAAACGTCCATCCATAATAATGGTGATACATTTTTTAAAGAAGAAATATTTGTTTTGGCAATATTGGATTGTTTTGGTGTTTCTGTCATTGTACTCGCTGTTTGAAACATTCTTATTCTGTTGAAAATAACATTTTCTTGCTTCTGAAAGTTCAAAATTCTTGAGAGTTGTCAAGATCCAACGTGGAATAGATTGCAAAATGTTTTAATCCTCTACCTGTACCACTAGCGGATCCATTACCGTTTACCGTCCATCTATGTCTATGAGTATTATTACAATCATTACTTTAAACACATCTCACTGGTTTCAATAAACAGTTTTGTGTTCAAAACACTTAAATTTTCAAGCATTCCGCTTTAAATTTTTGGTTTGATACATTTTAGTCTCTTAGCTCTACGCCATCTAGAATTACATAGGTAGATTAAATTTAACTACGATATACAATGGCCACACGATTGTAAATTCTCAATACTACCAGATAAATACATTTAAACGCTACAACTAATCTCCAAAACTTACTAAGTAACATTATCCAAACGTCCAAATAAACAATTCATCTACAGGGATTCGAACCTATGTACACTGAGCTGCGTTGTCGGTTACTCTGCAATACTAGTTTACATAATATAATCATACATTGAATAACATTATCTATATACACTTCTCTAATTGTTGGTTTCATTTGGCACATTTTTATTTTAAAACAATCGTGCCGAGAGAAACGAGCCTACTCGTTTCTATAGAAAAAATAATTTTACAAATGTAAGGTTAAGTGTCCACCCTATGATTTTCTTAAATCACTAATGGAATAATCTCATAATAATATTAATTAGATATTCGTATAATAAACGAGAGATCCGATTGCGACACTGGCATCTAAAAACCTTTACCGAAGTAAACGGGCTACCACCACTTGGAATTTCAATTCAACATAACAACACTAAACGTTTTAAAAGTAACATCAACACAAAAGTATTCAATAAAATAAAGAATTAAAAAAAAACAAAAATCCCTAATCCTTCGAATACAAAATCCAAGCGCGCGTCGACGAGTCCAAATTCACAGATAACGAGAACCTCTTGAACACTATAAGCAGTTCGTTACACCGACACACTATGTAATGTTATCGACTGTGCGTTTCGTTCGCGACAGTTCTCGGATGTTCCAGAACGTTCTAGAACGTTCCGTTTACCAATGATGGTGCGAGGGCAGGGGGAGGGGCGCGGCGTGCGGGTAAGGCCAGCCGCGCGCCTGACCTCAATCCTCCTCGCGCGGAGACAGCGGCGGCGAGAACGCGGGGTTCATGTAGTTGCCGCCGTTGGGCGGCGGAGACGAATTGGACGGTCCCGGGGAAGACAGCGAGGGCAGGAAGCCCAGCTCGCTGCCGCCGTCCCGGCACCACAGCTGCCGCATCTCCTGCCGGCGCGTGCGCATCAGATTCTTGTACTCCGATATTCGCATCTTCTTGCCGTCGACTATGCAAGTCCGCTTCGGTCTCGGTCGGTACCTGAAATGGTTGAAATGCACTCATTATAAATGTGTACTTACTAAAACAGATGTTTTGTGAACAGCTTAGTCGTGCTATATGTTAATGTAAGTAATGTCGAGTGCTGTAGGTACTACTAACTGCAAGGTGTTCGAATCAGAAATTCAGAAAGACTATCAAAATTCTAATAAGCTGTATTACTTTCTTAATAGAATCCTGTATTGAACCTTACCTGTAATCAGGATGTTTCTCCATATGCAGTTTCGACAATCTCGACTGTTCTTCATAGTATGGCTGTTTCTCAGCGTTCGACATCGCCTTCCATCTCGCTCCGAGGATCTTGGAGATGTTCGAGTTATGCATATCGGGGCATGCCTTCAGTATCTTCCTGCGTTCGTCCTTGGCCCAAACCATGAAAGCGTTCATTGGTCTCTTGATATGGGGCTTGCCTGCTTCGTCCCGTTTTGGCTGACGTACCAGTTTCGCCTTCTCTGCCTCTTCTGGCGGCGACTGACCCCAGGATGAAGCTGAAATTATTGAAATAGAAAATTAAAATAAAAGAATAGAACATTTTAAGTACATATTCGTCTTATAAAGAAATTAAGTAGACGCTGTATTTTTCCAATTTATTCCTATTTCATGTCTATGATTGCCAAGACCGAATTAGGACAAGTTCCAAATGAAGGCTATATATAAATTGTATAATCGTTACATAGTGACGTAAATGGTCCTCTGAAGCAATTACTTTCCGAAATTATCTGTTATACGTAATCCTCTTTACTGCCAGGTTTACAGTAGGCGATACTGACAATGACTCAAAATAGCCGTTAATTTAAAGTGATACGGCCAGTATTTTTTGTTCTCACCGTACGTGAAGAGTCCCGCTAAGCTTCGCTATAAATTATTGTCGACAAGGAATGCCGGTTGTTAAACAATCATTAAACAGAGATTAAGACTGAATGACTATTCCGAAATACATAATTCTTATTCTGTTTATGTCCGAATCGAATTGAGATGTCAAACTAGAATAGACCGGACACCTTAAGATAATATTTAGTAGGACATCTATGTTTTAATCGGCTTTGTTTAGGTCAAGTATCTATTTATCTAATTATTCATTAAAGATTCATACACTCGTTACAGTAAATAAGAAAACGGAATAGATACTATATGCAAATTTACCAAATTATTATTAAAAAGCACTCGATTGTCTATGTAAAACTTTTCAAATATGTAAAGGTACAATCAAGTACACAATGTCAAAGACTCATAAGTAGATGCAAGGTTTAATGGCAACAAATCTAAACATAGTACGGAATTCACAGCTGTTGTTATGATGTATTTACGATGTATTCACCAGCTGACAGAGGGATTTACAAAAGTATTTTTATGGTGATGAATTCATTAGTACGCGTTATGATTAGCGCCACAAATCAGATGACACGCAGTTTATGTCCGGTGTCTGAGAACAGGGTTCGGTAAAAAAATACCCATAAGGTAATAAATGAATACTTTAGTTTTAATTTCAATGTCTCTTATTACAGTGAGAAGGTTTCACAGACCTAAAAAAACATGAATATAATTTATAACAAGGTATGCAGGTTTCGTTGCGATGTTTTTCTTGACCGTTAGAACAAATGACAGGTATTTAAAATTCGAAAGTGTGTGCCGGAATTAGAACCCTACCCTCGTTATGAAAGACTAAAACTTAAACCTATCGCTACCTTTTATTATACCTAAAATTAGCTTAATTAGCGTAGTCAATCATATACTTGGAAAGTTCAATATGCAATTTTATTTATTCTAGTTAAGATTATAGGAAGATAAAAGAATAAAAGTGTCAAACTATCGACATTCTTTTATGCGTGTCCGCCATCGAAAATACATTTCGATAGGTATGCCGGGCGACGAATCTGTTACCAAGTGTCCACCCAATTAATAAGCCCCGTACGTACAGTAACATCCTGTCAAAGCGGGAATTTTCTCGGAATTAATTTGACACGCTGTTAGATAATTTATAACATCCTACATCGGTCGATTCGCGAGATACTCGTACCAAATTTCTGAACGCTCATACTCTGTACTGTTAAGCACGTAACTGGACAACAGAGGTTTAGCGGCACAAATCCAATACATAGACAATACGTCAAATAAAAGTACCAAAACATACCTGTGATAAATTTTCACGTGAATATATTTCAAACAAATCAAATGTAAGTTTATATTCAAATTATTTATATCATAATATATGATGCAACAATTTTAGTGTATACCACTATGCGCATTACTAATACGTTATCAAGGCAATAAAAACTTCTATTTTTTATTATATTATGGTTGTAGAACTCGCGCTGTCTGGCCTGTGTTATGATATGTTTACTGTAAGCGGCGGGCATTATTATATATTAATTTATGCAATAATATGCATTCTTGTTCCCCGGACATCAATTTTTTGTATATTTACAGCTCATAAATTTATATTCAAAATTTGTTGGTGTCGGTATAATGTGGGTAGTTCAAGTTATTTATTTACAGTTTTGATATTATACGAAATAACAATTGGGTGTAACGGTTTATTTTAAATGTTTTTTATTAACAAAATACCTATATGCATCTAATAAAATTATATTTATATATTCGTTAATTGAAAAAAGATTCGGTAACATACTTAAATGGTTTTTTGGAACTTTTTTATCCATTTTTACTTGGACACATTAATAATTATAACAATAATTTAAATACTACTTTTTATAACTGTAGTGTGTGATTGTACATGGGTGGGACGGACGGAGGGCCGGAAGCTCGCGTCTGGAGAGCCATCTATCGCGCATTTCTTGCGATTCTCTTGTTTTAAAGGAAACGAAACGCCACTAGTTTTGTAACCATTTTGGCTTGGGTATCCGCCAACTATTCGCTAAAGTTCATTTCATGGCTTAGTTATAGCTATTAGTGTGTGATCATTTTGTGTGATTTGACGTAAAGTGCGGCTTTTGAGTAATTATGATTTGTTAATGTTACGGGTTGTAATGTAAATTGTTCAAAATGTCTACGAGTAGACGTGGCGGTTGAAACGAACATTATAATTAATAGGCGTTTAAGAATTGAAAAGGTCATCAACTAAAAAAACAGAAATACATATAAAAATAGTACCTACTCATTTCGTTTCTTTATATCGTATAATAAACAAATTGTTATCTCAATCTACGTAACATAAATGCAAAGCTTATTGTTCTATCTGTTGTATTATGTTATTGTTATCCAAAAAAATTAAACCCTTTTTTCAGTATCGAAAAATCAAGCTGGCAGTCATTAAATTTAAGTTAAATTTGTAGTGATACTAAGCGTGTAGCGTTTTAAATTACTACTCGTACTTCGGAGTACCTACCTATCTGTAGTCATAGGAGGAATGGCGATTTAATTTGAAAGTAGACACAGAAAAATGATTTGCAGTGACCGCTTGTTTGCTGTTACAGGCTAACAGTTATATCGAAACAAATCATATAACTATGAAAAATATACGGATGTAACTTTTAAATAAATGTTACGACGTCAATATAAACAATGTTTAAAATAAGACATTAGTGTTATTAGATTGTAAGTCACGCACGAATTAAATCATCTTTAAATAGCATAATAAAATAAATTGAATCGAAATTTAAATAGCTTGTCCAGAAAAAAAAAATTGTCACCTTTACTCTAGTTCTCGTTTCGAACCACATAAATCCACGAAAACCACATTATAAAACATTTGATATTGAGAAAGGAGACGTGTACAAATAACTCTTAATGTTCGCAGCGCAATAATATAAATCAGGGTTGAAGATTAAGAATGAACCGAAGATGATTATTGAGCGCAATTAATATACTCTTGCGTATACACGTTAGCCATGTCTGAAGAGTGTTGCGACATATTAAAAGTTACCTAACCATCATAAGCACCGCTCGGCTAAGTATACTTTAGATTTGACATTAGGCAGTCGTCACAAAATATGTGTAGGTATATATTACGTTGTAAAGAAATAACATCTTGGCATTCAGTTATCTTAATAAACAATAATTTGTAAATAAATATTTCCATAGATATTAGATGTATAACTTACAATAGTTACCATGATTTTTATAATTATTTTTCATTTAATATTTTCACAATCACAATTCACTAGTAAAAATTCGATTAGATGGATCTAAATATTTCGAAATGTACGTATGTGATAAAAGGAGCGTAGGTTATCTATGTTTTCCATTAGGTGTTTAATAATCAAATGTTTTGTAAATACTAATAAGAATACGTAACAATTGAAATATATAATTAAGTATAGAGTATAAGCTTTAATTGTTTAAACACAAAATAAGTCATATTTTTATTACTTATCACAAACATCATAAAAGATATAGGTACAGCATTACAAAATCCGTATGCAATTACTTACTTGATGGCATAATAATAGGAAGTTAATTTGTTACACGCGATTTGTACTGTGGGTATTTATTTTTATTAAACAAAAGAAACTAGAATTTATTAATAAATGAACTCTTTTTATTTTAGCAAAAACAATAATGCGACCCTGTTTATATTAACTTCCCGGATAATCCTAATGAATGGAACACGTTAACGATAGCAGGTGCCGTCGAAAACTGTCCCGGTCCAAACGCACATCGACATTTACCGCAGCACAACGTTTTCCCGGAGCACGAAATGTATTAATTATATTTAGCAATTAAAGTGGAACATCAAAATGTTTGGCGGCGACACGGAACATTTCTTCATATTCGCATTTCTCCGCGCAACTATGCTATTTATCTAAGGCGATTCCTTGTTTATTTTCGTTCATATTACGAAATCTACAGCGATTTTGCGTTATTAATATTGATTCTATGGATAAGGCGACAGTATCAACATATTATGTTCCAAATTAATTTACGTATTTACGCAATTTTGTCGCAAATTAGTGTTTAGTGTAACAAAATGTAGGTACGCAGGAAATACATATTATCTCGGTGAAAGTTGTTTTCTCGAGTCCTTAAGGTTGCATTACATTATTAACGATGACATTTTTATTGAACAAGAATCATGTTGTGTTTTATGCAATTACATAACAATTATTTACCGTTTATGTAGACATTTTATTGTTGTTGCAAGGCTCTTACAAACAATAAAACTGAATGCTGGTTTATTTTACTACCAAACATCTACGTCATAGTGAATTCATAGCAACATAATATCATCAATACATATTCTCCATTCACATTTTGTCTCGCTAACCGACTTCTATATAAGTGAAGACTATTTTGCGTCCTAATAATAATAATAATAACTGGCCACAATTCCACACATGGCTATCGGATCCCAAATTAGGCAATTTAATGCCTGTGTTATGGTAACCGAACAGCTGATAAGCATACATATATACATAGTGTAGTAGTACTTAGGTATATAGATATTTTTATTACGCCCAGACACAGAACAAACAAATGTGTTCATCACAAAAATTGTTGTCCTAGGTGGGAATCTCCACGACC
>DWGJ01000986.1:0-23160 GCA_018246895.1 Aspitha aspitha aspitha
CATACACGCCGGTTTCGGAGGCTCTCGACTCCCCCATCGGCCAATGTCTGACCTATTTGGTCGAGATAGGACAGTCTTGGTTCCCCTGGCACCTACGTCCGTCAACACGCGCATTGTATATCTGTATATATGAAATTTCCCATATTGTTAAATCGATTTAATCTACATTATTATAATAACTTCCTTTATATGTATAATGCTTTTCTATATGATATAAGTAAGGAATAAATTGTACGCAGATTAACGTTGAAATGTGCAAAAACTTAAATTATAGCCTTTGTAACATTATAAGTATTTATGTCTTAGGCTGAATTTTTATCTATTTTTATTCGTTGCAAACCAATACATTTTAGCTACCTCGAGACAGTAAACATGTTTGTAAGATAAATCGGAAGTTACGCTATGTAACAACAAGCGAAGGATATTTATTGTAGAAAACTCTTGGTAAACATGAATAAAACAGAAACAGTAACAAAATATGACATGTTTTATTGCCGTAATACACTAAATAAATTGTCTTATGACTTGTTCTTACATACTGCATAGGTAGGTATGTAAACAAATTCCAAATTATTAGTTTACCAAAATATATAGGCATATTTATTTACATAGATTATCCAAAATACATAACAAACTTTAATCTTTGTTATTTAAAAAAGCCTAAATTTCAATCAGTCTATAAGAAGGTAGGCTTCGTTTAACGAAACATTTTATTTTATCATATTCACGTATTAAACTAAATATAGGTATAGGTACCTATTCGATGTTGTTGTTTGAAGAAAGCGGTGTATGTTTCATATTAAAAGTTTCGAAATTAAGATTGTCGCTCGTTTACCACAAAAAATTCGAATGAAAGCCTTTCCTGTATATTTGTTAGACCTGAGTTAATAAAGATCTGGAGCATAGAGACTGGTCAGAACTATTTCAATTACACATTGATCCATAAACATCTTCATATAGGTAACTAACTTATATGTTGTTTAAAAACGCTGACTACTTTTATGGGTCCCGCTTCAATGGCTCAAACAGTGCCAAGTGGTATAGAATATTCATTCAATCGGATAAAATTCGATTTTACCTTTCCTACGTAGCAGCAATAAGTTGGTATATTTCTATAATAGCTGCTCAACTCGGCTTTGCATGGTCGGAAATGGACGGTATTTCTCAACATCATTTTGTAATAAAATCTTGGTCTAAAAAGACATCAGACTGGTATAGCGATAAACAGTAAATCAAAACTGTAATACATTTCTAATGAAATCTTGGTTATGATGATTTACTATAAACGTAACTACTGTAGGTAGGTACTAATAACGAACATATTATTTTTGTTTTGTAATAAAAATTTTCATACAATTTTTAGACTTACGTCCATTTATCTTAAATACTTAAGAAAATAATTGTTACTATAGTAAAAAAACCGTGTCACTAAGAAACTGCAAATTTTGGTTTGGAATCTACTAAAAAACCATATAAATGATGGCAGGTCGTGTGATAATCCATAGTCGTAAGAAAAGGACAGGTTTTTAAAAACGCTGATATTTTTTCTAACCAGTGTGTAAGTTGAGCAGTGCCAAGTGGTGCAAAATATTCATTCAATCGAATAACATTACATTTTATGTTCTCTACGTTGCAGCAATAAGTTGGTGAGTTTCTATAACGACTGCTGAACCCGCACGGACGTTGCTTAAACCGCTTATTGTAACACGGCTAAGTTAAACGGTTTCGCCTGGCACTGCCATACGCATTAAATCAAATGTTTCCTACTGTTTTCGATTCCGAAGTTTATTGAGAGGATAGAAATCTAATTTTTATAGACAAGATAACAGCGTTCAGCTGGAAACTGAGACTAAAACAGTAAATGATTTCTTTCAATACCCCATGTATGTCCCATACTTTCCAAAATTTTGTATTATTGAAAATCCATTGAAATAAAAAAAAACCCTATATAATACATAAAGTTTTTAAATTACTATAATTCGTATAATAATAAAAAAGAAATCATTATTACAGTACTCGCGTCGAAAGTACCTACTTACCTACTAAATTACAATTATATTACGTTTCTCATTTTTCTGACTTCAGGCTGCTGATGTCTTCTTTTAGGTTTTCAGAATTTACGTATACTTTTCGTGTACGCGAACTTAACGTTAGCAGCAGCAACTTAATATTAAAGAATATTAGTAAAGTATCACATACTGTAATAATTACTATATAAATTTCCTATTACAACATAAACAATAATGAGCCGTGCGATGGACAAGCTAACTCGTCTATTAATATACGTCACACGCATTGCGGCGCTAATATGTCAATTAATAGTTCTGTCCGTCCGTCACGATTCATTGGTAGCCTCGTTAGCGACTGATATTTGTCACTAAGCTGTCGGTGATTCCGTGTAATTAAAGGAGAATGATGCTACCATAATATTATCGAAGTATGTAACACAGTACCTACATTTGACAGCATTATCCGTATTTACACGTAGTAAAAACAAAAAAAATATTAATTAAGAAAATAATTAAATCAGGGTTCGGTTTCCATATGCATCAAAACACATGCAGCCTTTTTCTACTGAAACCACTTAAAAATTATAAAGTGAAAATGTACGTCGCAAACGTTGAACGTTATGAAAAAAAAACGTGTAAGTAATTTGTAAACGGCTTTTGTACCAGAAGTCTTAACATTATGTACAAATTCATGCACTCATTAAACTATTTTAATTAAACTTATTCCTAATCCTAATGCTGACTCGCATCACATGTTGCACCCCGATGTGTCACCAACGCTCAGTGTATATATTATACCTACCGTGTGCGTGATTGATGGGCGGTATATTAAATAAATCGTCCCGATATTACGTTTCAAACATATCACTTTCTATTACAAAGCCAAGATTGATTGATTTGTATATAGCTGGCAAAAATTAACGTCTTGTTCGTGTCACTCTTTTTAATAAACTGCGAAAATGTCACTTAACACCATCACGTGTTGTACGCAATAATAACGACCTACCTCTTAGATAGCTAAGTAATTGGAAAGGTGTTTTAAATGTACCTTAGTATATTTAGAGAGCTGAATTAACAAATACAGAAAAAATTACTTTGAGATGATTATCCTATAATCCACTACAAACTACGTGCAACCAACCAACCCAATATCCTATTTTTTTTGTATTGAACATCTAACACGTAACTTGTTTTAAAATTAATTGCATTTAGTATTATTAAGTTCCTAAGACCATTGGTAAAATATTGTTTATACATCCGCTTTATCATTGTGTTAAAGGAAAAATTCATCAATCAATCGATCATTGTTAACATCTAAAATGATAATCCAATTCAACATTATGACATCAATTCTTTTAAACAAGTGAAATATTCTCGCCGGAAATAGTATCGTGTACTTAGCCACGATTACAAACTATCGTCACTCCAAAGCTCGTTATAAATATTTCAAAGCTCTTTCGCGTTATAAAAGAGCAAATACAGACCTACAGATAAAAATTTGAAAATCTGTTTTTGAAATCCACATCATTTTAGACGAATTTCTACAAGCACATACTTCATTTAAATATTTATAAACGGTTAAAATACAAGTTGTAAATCTAATAATTAAACGTAGAAGTCTAGTGGTTTAAGCCATAGGTATATTAAAATTTAAAGCAGATAAATAAGTCTCCACTCGTAGAATGTTGCGAACAAAGTCCGACTAATGATAAACTTGTGATTTGTAAGGTCATGTCCTCCCACAGTGAAGCCAGAAAACAAAGAAATATTTCACTCGTGTAATAGATTGAAGTGAGCTTCAAACTTTTCACATTCAGCAAGTTTTCGAACAAATTTATCTCTAGAGGAGCGAGCGTAAATACATCAAACTTGAAGCAATTTGAAACACTTGTTTCATAAGAACGTTTACAAGGCGCTCAAATTAATCTTATGCAGATGATAGTTACATTTGCAACGTAAATGTTAAATCATTATCGTACCCGCCGTAAATTTATTTTATGCCTTATTCCAAATACCGAGAACATTTGGGATTATTTGAACCGACGAAGTGTTACGTTAACCTTAGTGACTTTATTTATAACGATAAGTTTCCGGTGTGATTATTGTATTTTTTAAGTCAGTCTCAGTAGTACATTTTTTTAGCGTTTGGAAACTTGTAAATAAGATATTTCACTCAACAAAAGTCAGGAGATTCCTAATGTATTTTTAAATTTCACAGGGCCATTTTTATGTTACCGTTATCTAATAATAAATAATATAATACACTATATTTTAATAAATGTCATGTTTATGACGATTTTTTATAACATTGACCTAGATATAGCCTTGTCAATATCCATTTAACATTATTATTATTACCTAAATAAGGTTTTACATGAAAAATACCAAGTAGTTGCATTAGCTGTATTGCGTTTTAGCCTTACTACAATGATTTTATCAAGGATAATAGATTTGTTTAGATGACAAACAAAGATACAGCTTGTTAGCCAGAGATTCGTAGAGTATTAGTCTGGAATAATGCAGGTACCTACGAATTTGTTAGGTTAGCTTACATTAAACTTTGGTGACAAAGTTATAAAGAAGCTAGTGGCTCCAGAGGTGTCGCGATCTCGCCTTGTTTAATGGCAAAGTTTTGATTTATCACCTCGCCTTGGACCAGGGCGGTCACAAATTTCAACAACTTCAATCAAATTACCTATTTGGATCCAAAAGTTATAACATGCTCAGTTACAGGAAATTATTCAGAATATTTTCTATTTTAATTGGCGACTTTGAAAATAATCCTTTAGTTATTTAAAAATTATTTACTGTACTTATTTCATAAACTTAAGAGATCAAAACGTTTTAAAATTTCATCCTTTTATTTCAAACCTTATATTATTAACTACAAAAGTTTGAAGAGATACCAATTAATATTACGATTTAAAATACAGCCTTAACTGGGTCATGTTTTTAAGATAATGTTGTAACGACTTCACCAGCCCCGAAACGGTAAAACTTTAAAGGTTAATTTAAAGCAGCGGAATGATAAAAGGATTGCAAAAAGTAGTATTTTGTGGTGATACAAGATTTTTTACATTTGAGAGAGATGAGTTTCTAACAATCCATTTCTGAACAAACAACACCACTAAGCCTGTATACTAAATAATACCAAGTACTTTATTAATTATTTGAGAATTGTAGTAATAAATATAGGACATAATCATGAATACATAAATGGTATCATATGGTATTACGATTATCGGCCCGTTACCAAAAATATAATTCATTTCATAAAAATCAATAGTTTTAATAAATGTTCGACCGTACCATTGCCAAACAAATGTTGAATATGACGTTTAAGCAATCCTTTCAAATGTTGTGCCGACTTTAATAAAGACAAGTAAATAATACAATAAAGCATTAGGTTTCACTCATTGCAATCGTAAGCAAATATGCTGTATGCAATGTGGAAACATCGATATTTATAAGGCATTTATTTCTTTATTATTGAAAACACGACTTATTAATTACTTGAATATTATACCGTATTTACTTAAAACATAAATATATTAATAACTGATTAACATTTCACTTTGAACATAATAAGATTACAACACATTTTATTTTAATTTTGCTTAAAGCCCTGTATTTCAACTAAAAATAAAACTAGTTTAAAACTCCAATGCGATATAAGTCAAATAGAATCATTTAAATTTGCATCGGCGAAGTAGTCCGATTACTGCCTCCAATAAGCAAATTGCATTGCAGTGAATTGTCAATGTCCATTGTAACAAGATATTTGGATTTTGGTCTCCCAACCTCTCTAACGTAGCTCTGTCATACATCGGTGGGAGGTACAGAAGGTCTCGATTTAATGGACATGTCTTTCGACCTTTCGACGCAGTCACAATACTACGAGGCATAACTAACTAGTCAGCCAACGTCAGTACGTAGGTAAATTATAATTACTATTAAGCTTGGTAAATAAATCGTACAAATTTAAAAAATATGTATATTAAGTACCTACTTCTTTTGTTGCAAACTATTTAAAAAATTAAGGAGAAATTACCGTAGCTCAAATACTTACTATCTATTGTATAAACATCCGATCACTGAGGTTTGCGCGGGTTTAAACAAATCCAGCGGCACCTGAGAGCCATCGCACGAGCGCGAGGGTCTGTTTATTCGGTGCTTAAACCCTGTTCCTCATCAATCACCCGAGTCCCCAGTTTTTCAGGGCTATCGCTCCCTTAGGAATGATGTTGCCAAATGCCAGATTTAAGTGGAAACACACATGTTATAGTCCAAATAAGTACATCGTAGGTAAACTAATATATGTACAAAGTTATTATTGGGCTGAAGCTATCGCTTCGTATAAAAAGTTAGCCTAATGGCGCCAATACTTTTTTTTATTTCTATTAAAAATTGTTAGTAAGAAATATCTATATATGGTGCACTACAGCAATTACTTTCACTAATAGATATTAAAAATAACCAAGAACACGTAATTTTAAATACGTTTTAAGTCACTAGCGCAGTAAGTTTATTTTAAAAACACATCCGAACTACTCACCAATCATGTATGTTGGCGATGCCTTTGCAAACCGCACTCAAAAAACTGTAGTATGAATTCACGAACCTTAGGGATTAGCATTGGATTATTTATTTTTATTTTCAAATCACATACTCTCGCTCTTACCGGTTTTCATGTATTACGTGTTATTTCAAACTGTTTAGTATGTATATTTCGCCTATTCCAACGCTGATTCCATTCCATTTCGTCGAATCGCTGAGGCTCAATTCCAACTGGGCTTTTTCATTGATTAAAATGTTATTCAATAATTTATTGTTACACTGCTGGACAGAGGTCTTCTGTCATAATGAGAATGTTTTAGGTCATATAGCGAATTCTCATAATACGCAATTAACAGATGCTGTTTGTGAGGTGTGTGAAGTCTGCCAATCCACACTTGGCCGGCGTCGTAGACTAAGGCCTAAAACCCTCTCACTATGAGAGGAGAACCGGTCCAGTAGTGGACCAAAAGAAAAGTCGAAAAAATGTAATATGTCCATAGAGTAATTATACATAGAGTAGGGTAGCCATAGGCAGGCCCATGAGTGCGAGTGTCCAACAAATAATAAAAGAGGGAAAATGAGAGACCTATACTTTCCTATATCTATACCTCCCCTTTCCTTCAAACTGTCCTTTCCAACATTACACTGCCATAAAATTTTCCTTAATAAACTATTTCGGTACACCTTCCCCTGTTTCCTATACATCTTTAACTGTAATTTAGAAATGGTTGTCTGGAAGAAATCGCTTCTAAGCGATAAGACCGCCAATTGTATTGTGTATTATTGTGAATGTTCTTGACTTTATGTAGGATGTACAATAAAGAGTATTATTATTATACTTATATTTGTCTAATCAGACCAACATAAGAGAAACAGATAGGCTATCATTAGCTTTCTCTTTTTTTCGATGGACACATTAGGCCGGCTCCCCTACTCTATGTACATAATATGTATAACATCTTTATGAATATGTGGCATCTACTGCTACTTTTTGTCTTTATTTGTCTTGAAACGTAAAATTTGAAAGGGCAGATACCGATTCTCTCCCGTATTTCTGTTACATTAAGAATGAATATTAAAGATTGATTTCTTAGGAGGCACCTACGTAAATCGAACAAAGCGTTCGATTTACGTACCGATTCGAAAAAGAGATTTTTTTACTATTCCTACAGAATCATCTCGAAAGGGAAATAATTAGCACGGCTCAATGAAACTGTTGGGCGTATTAACCTCAAAGGGCCTAAAAGCCGTAACTCGTTACGTTCACTGAAAAAAAACACGAGTCTGAAAAAAGAAAAGAAAATACGAGAATAAGCCGTAACAAGGTTATTTCATCCGAAAAAGGGAAAATAATGTCAGACTTAGTAAAACAGCACTAGGGTGTATTTTCTGATAATTTTAAAGTGTCTGTGTTGGTAATACAATTAGCCTTCAAAATAGGGGAACGGACATTTTATACCTACCTTAACATGCGTACTTACTATGTTGTACCTAACCTGAATTTATTACATTTTTTAAAAATAAAGTATAAGTATTTAAAGACACCGGGATGGGAACTGTGAGAAGAATATGTACACAATGTGATTTCATTGTGAGAAATCAAAAAAATATGAGTTCTACTTATCTCAATCCGTACAACAGGCATGACAATATTTATTTTGCCGCCACCTAATATCTGCGGAACGCATGCGCGATCTCAAAACGACCCGCAGTAAAAGACTGGTCACGTGACTTGACGCGGCATTCGCTCTCCGCCCCTCGGTAGTCGTCGGCGAACTCGCCGGTTGAGTGGGTGTGCTTGTGTACGTCGCGTTGAAATATCATACAAATGTCAAATTAAGCGATTTATAAAAAAATGTGTTAATATGTGCTGCTTTGTGACGTAAACATTTATAAAAACGCTGCATTTCTGAATAATGTATTGTTATTAGAGGTGAATTAGACTTGTTTATTGTTAAAATTTTATTGTATAGCAAAACTTGAGACGAGATTCGTGTTTTCGCTGGCTAAAACATTACAGGGGACGGGGACCTATTTCGATGGCATTAATTAGAGGACGGTTGGGTTCAGTTGTGTGGAGTGATAGGCAGGTGTTTCGGGAGTAGAGGAAGTTGATGTGGTGAACAATGGACCGAGTGAGTGGCGTATGTAGGTTCGGCGGAGTGGTGTCGGCGGTGAGGACTCGCACGGGCCGAAGTAGACGACGGTTGACAGCGCCGACCAAACCCGTGGAAGAAATGCCGGAAGCCCCTCGCACCGGTCTCGGAGCTATCCTCGTACTTGCTTGCATCCTGGTCTACCACAACTGCTTATATTGTGGCTTCGTGTTCGACGATATTAGTGCAATAAAAGAAAACAGGGACTTGAGACCTCAAACCCCGATATCGAACATCTTTCTCAACGATTTCTGGGGAACTCCTATACATAAGGTAATGTTTTTAAAAAGTCAATCATCTTTGTTTTGGCTAGCAAAAAATACTACTAAGGAGAGATGGATGCTAGAAAACCTAAAGAAAATTAAAGAAAAAATAAAAACTTCGCAAGATAAATGAAAAATTACACACTCCCAAAATCTTCAACTAAGTTTTGTTTATTTATTGGGTAAATATAATTCATTACGTGAGTAAAGTTACATTAAACATCTCTTAGCCAGGTTCCGTCTCAAAATAGATAAATATGTTGTGGCAAATTATATTATCCGTAATTCACAAATTATTTTTCGAATCTATTTTTAACTGGCGATTAGTCGTGTGTATTAGGTACCTACTACATTTTTATATGTATTAACATTTTGTACAAGGAATACGTAGTATTACTTAATAATTATCCGTACATCTTTCTGTAGGAAATATTCGGAGCAAAACGATACTACAACAAGAATACTGGAATTATTTAAAAATGTACCTTTCTATGGTCAGGTCAATCTTCGGTATCACGGAATTAAAACACCCCTGACGTATATTTTTTAATGTGTTTTAATTCTATTATATCTTTAATATTATGTTAAACCGCCTACTAATTTTTTTACCTCTCGTCTGTTTACGATTTTGCTTATCAGTTCATGAGTTAATACGTGAAAAGGGTAATATGCTTCATTTTTCGTAGTTATTTTTTCTGTATTTTAGGAAGTGGTTCAAACTGCCGATTATATAATGACTATTTTGCGGTACATTAACAACATATCGTTTTAATAAATCAATTTGCATGTTGGCGGTTGATCTTAAAATGGTGGTAATAGGTGTAATGCTTACGAATATTTACCGAACTGTAGTGCTCATACTGTTAAAAAAATGTTATTAATGGTAGTTGCATAATATATTACACTTTCGTTCGGTTTATCATTAATAAAATAATAATAATATTTGCTTATTAATTACAACTCCGTTTACAGAGTCGCGGTATGACTATCATAACAAACTTTTAATACCAAAAACCTTCAATTAAAACACGGATCATTATCCCAGGGGAAGGTAGTCGGCTTATGCGAATGTGCCATCATAAATCAAAGTAATAATTGCGCTTGTAGGGGATGTTTTGTACCAAAAATTTAACCCAAACACACACACACCCCTTTTGATGACCATGACTAATTCAACCCATCGCACCCCTTGCTAAATGCGTGTAATTGGCATATCCCCATATTAATGCATACCGTAATTACCGGATACGACTCCGTGGAGACATAGAATATTATACCCTTGACGCGTTTCAACTATTTCATTTGCTACGTATTCGTATATTCGTGGCTGAAAATGTAAACCCAAGTAATCATTCCTTCTTCCGCTCACAAGTATATCGTTCGCCTGAGGCGTTAAATGGAAGCGAGGGTGGTGGGCGTAGTACACAAATTAGTTCGTCGTCTCTTGTTCCATATGCTTTTATAAATTAGGTCGAAAATAATCCGACTAATATAATGCTAAACTCTCGAATGACAAATTAAGGTGTAAAATAGATTAAATAAACCATATAAAGCCACAGGTTTTTTGTTTACAAAGTACTTGTAAACGAAGATAGAAGCAGCTTCTATAACGAGGTTTCTGGAATCGTAGATACTACATCCAATATCAAATAAAACAAGTTGGATAAAATATCTGCGCAGCGGTGAGGTGGTAGGTATGTTAACATTAAAACTGGTTTAATTATTGTATTACTAGATGTGTCCGCGGCTTCGCTCGCGTGGAAATCAGTGTGTTACAAAATTTTTCCCGCCTAAATACTGACCCCGGGAGAATCCTAGGATACAAAGTCCTACTAATTCTCGTTATTCACGTGTAAATCCCGATCTCTCGGGAACCCCTAGATAAAAAGTAACCTATGTGTTATTCTGGGTTCTCAACTACCTACATACCAAATTTCATCGTAATCGGTTCAGTAGTATTTGCGTGAAAGAGTAATAAACATTTATACATACACACAAACTGTCGCATTTATAATATTAGTAGGGTTAATAGGATTTTCGGACTCATTTTCTATCTATATATCGACTAGAGTATTTATTTATTTAAAGTAGGAAACGGTGTATCCATTTGATGCAATCATATATCACGACAGCGTATAATATGTATATACATACGTATGTACCTATGTATTCATAGGTATTAAGCAACTTAACATACATGTTACGCTTTATTTGAGTTTAATACAAAAAATAAATAAATAACTGGAGAATATTCCACGCACGGCTGTCTGATCCCAAACTAGGCAACTTAATTAATTATTTAGGCAATTTAACTGTCACAAACCCCTTATTCAGGAAATAAGTACTAAATCAAAAATGTGATTGTTACCTGAATGTACACTTCTAGTTTCATGCATTATTTAGGAAAACCGGATCCCCTTAGAATATTTATCTTTTTTGTTTTAAATAAGGCTGCTATGATTATGCTATGATATTAGATTTATTATGGAAGCCGTACAAGTGATGGAAATAAAGTTAACTTCATTTTGAAATTACATGGTAATTCTGAAAACTAATCTATACGACTCTTAATCATAGCCTGTCTATTTACCACATTCTTCAAAGTGCGATAAAAAATTCAAGCACCGCTGCTTATCGACAGAAATAGTGTACTAGTGGAGGGGACCCCAGGGGGTTCACCGGCGTTTTATTCTACTACACCTCGCTACCTTGTTTCCTTACAAATTTATAGATGGCGTGATTTTCAAAAAATATCTATTATAAAAAGTCAGTAACATAAAACCTAAATATGATATTTACAATATACAACGATATAACATTATATATTATGTGTATATGTTCTTGCATTTTAAATAAAAGTTCAGAATAGATTTTGTGGAGAGTTAATCAGTTATGAATTTTCAAAAACCTTCGCTGTAATGACGGTACCGCACAAATTTCGTTGAGATTTTTGCTCATTTTTGACGATGATGCCATATTATTGCAACGTATCAACAGTATCATCCCGTTTTACTACTAATCTAATAGACACAAAGTCTCCTTAAGCCGAGCATTATCGTCGACTAAGAAAAAGTTATAGTCTTAAATTAAAATTCCTCTCTAATCTAGCTCTGTGTGTTAATTAAAAGGTGCAAGGTGCAAGAAAACGTTATTCAGAGACAGACGACTTATTAAACGACTGAGACCTTTTTAACATACTAAACTTTCATTCATATTGTAATGATTTCCTACATGCGTGCCATTACATGCATTTCATACATGCTAGAGATGTCATTTTGATCTATTGTTGGTAATGTAAGGTACACAGGTAACTATTAATTTAAAAACAACACAGATAACACACCGCAATACTTGTAAATAATGAAAGAACGAGATTCATTCGCTCTTTAAAAATGCTTTTTTGCATTTTCAATTACTTCTTTATAAATGAAGGCTAAAGTATATTTGCTCTAGAGTTTTGACATGAAAGAAGGACAAACAAACAAAATACAGTTTCGCATTTATGATATTAGTATGGATAATTCTTGAGGGGTGCATGCTACAATGGGACCTAACCGTGTGATTAACCATTCTTAAGTAAAGCAAGTTTTAACTAAGTACACTCGAGAGCCAAGTGATAAGCAGTGATAGCCTAGTGGTTTGAAATTCAGGCTTTCACTCGGGATGTCTGGGTTCGATCCTGGCACGCACCTCTGATTTATTACGTGCGTTTTATAACTAAAATTTAAATATCACTTGCTATAACGGCGAAGGAAAACATCGTGTGGAAATAGACTTAGAGATGTTATAAAGTATATAATATGTTCTGAGGTGTGTGAAGTCTACCAATCCGCACTAGGCCCGCGTGGTAGACTACGGCCTATATCCTTCTCACTAAGAGAGGAGACCCGGTCCAGCGGTGGACCATAAAAAGGGTCGAACAACAAATAGCAGTTTCAATATATCTTTAACTAGCTGTGCCCCACGGTTTCACCTGCGTTAATTAGAGAACGATCTATTAAAAAACTAAGAACGTCACACTATAATCACCATAAAAAATTACATGGAAAACGGAAGAATAAAGGAACACTTTGTCATTGCAGCTCCACTCCTATTCGTCATAGCGTGATTTTATATAGCATAAAACCTTCCTCAATAAATAGACTATTCAATACAAAAATAATTTTTTAATTCGAACCAGTAGTTCCTGAGATTAGCGAGTTCAACCAAACAAATAAACAAACATTCTTCAGCTTTATAATATTAGTATAGATTAAATATAAGAAGATAAAGTAGATTGATGATTATAGTCTAATTAGCTAGCAGGTTTTAGAGTATGAGGTTTAGAGTTTTAAGTAAATAAGTGATCATTTAATGACAAAAGCATAAGTGTCCAATCAATGGCAGATGGGCGACATGCTTGTTGGACGGCGGCGACGAGCCGGACGCTCCGCCCGAGCTCCAGCACGAGCGCTTCGGCGGCGCGCCCGGCGTCGCGTGGGGCGCCAAGAGGCAGTGCGAGGTACGGCCTCTCTCTCACTATGAATACATGTAGAAAACAATATATCTATTACACTAGCGCATCTTCGCACATTGTGGACTAACAGATTGACTAAAAATATCGATTCCTAAATACCTACATATACTTATACTGCGTATTGCTGAAATGCTACGTTACGTCGCATTCGTTAGGATATTCCAGTGATGCTTTACGTTTTCAATGACGATGCTTCATGCGTTGTAATTAAAGCCGTAAAACATCCTGTTTCGTCCAATAAGCGGGTAAAATGTTAAGTTAAGTTCCGGCTTACGTAACTGTCGGCAGATATTGCTGCGGGACCGTGACGCGGCGCCGGTGGAGGGCGCGGACGGGCCGTGCGCGCAGCTCACGTGCCGCTCGCCGCACCGCGCCAGCTTTTTCTACGCGGGGCCCGCTCTGCCCGGCACCGCGTGCGGACATCTTAAGGTTATTAGGCTCTACATTATGTCGATTTAGGTAAACTTTCGTTCATAGACGGTCATCAGCGTTAGCTCATATTTTTTCTAAGGTAAAAAAACTAATGTCGCTATTTAAAGGATTAATGACCTGCATGCATTGTATTATAAAATGTGTCTATGATTGAAATTTAACGTTCATTCTATTAAATATTAAAATATGTCTTACGTTAGTTTTGTCTGATCGCCCGTTTATTAGACCATCGAGTCGTTGATCCAGTGAGTGCACATAAAGTTAAAGAACATTTGTCCCAGTGGTGTCAAGGTGGGGAATGCGTACCCGCGGATCCTTCGCTCGTCCCGGGCGTCGAGAGCACGCCTGCGCCGGCCGGCGGATTCGGAAGCGGTAGCGGAGGCGGAGGCGGCGGCGGCTGGGGCGCGTGGGCGGCGGGCGCGTGCCGCTCAGGCTGCACGCTCAAGTCGCGAGGCGCCCGAGAGCGCCGCCGCTCGTGCTCTCCCAATGCTCTATGCGAAGGATCTTCATACGATGTCGTACTTTGTGAAGATACAAAGGTATAACTACATCACATTTTCTTTCATGACAAAATCATGTATGTATCATGGTTTTTTTAACAGCTTTCCAAGCCTTCCTAATCTCTGCCTTCGAAATCATCTTACCTTCTTCTTTTCAAGACTTCTTCTCCGGCCATGGAACATACGCCGCAACGAATGTCCCGCGAGTGGGCTCTTCAGCTTTCTTGCCTATTTTCAGTAGACTAGGTTTATTACGCCTTAAATAAATTTATAGCTATAAATCTCTATATCAGATTTGCGGCAAGAAAACGCGCGTAAGTGCCAATGATTTTGCGTCACGGAAGTGCGCGGAATTTGCTACAAAACTTCCCGAGCTTGATGCCCGCGGGGGAGGACTGCAAGCTCCGCACGACCCCAGTGAGTTTGCTTTCTTAAAAGCCTTCTTAAATTAATGTTTACTTGAAACATTCTTAATCTGCCTGGATGTTCCTTTCAAGCATATCTGTCTAGAAGCTAATATTTAAAGCGCTTATTTCCATTTGTTGTAAAAACAGTTGTAAAAAAAATCAGTTAGATTTAAGAATATTTTCGTTTATTATCGAGTAGGTACTTTTTATCAGATCATTTTAAATTTTTTCATATGATAGGTAGATATGAAAGCTTATATCTCTCTAAATATCTTACATAGTAAAATTAAATAACAACGTAAGGTAAGTCATATGGGAAATACCGGTTAGTTAGCTGTTAGGCATTTTACATTGTGGTTAAATGTTATTTATGTACGAAATAATGTATGAAAATGATTTGTATGAAATATTATATCCAAAGTACCGCAGTTTGGAACTTAGCACAATATAACTTACAAGCTAGGTATCTGCTTATCATATGACAGGCACCGGTTCATTTGTGAACGAGTGAGATGTTATCCTGGGTAATGATGATTATCAGCATGAGTGTAGCTACAGCTTCGTTATGAGGTCCATAGTTTCCCGAATTTTTTTTTACGAATGCTCCGATGGGGAGGGTACGCTTCTCTGAATACCCGCTCCCCTCATACGCTATTATTACCAGTGTGGTAGTTGGTAGTGAGCGTGACGCTATAGTGTAACTGAACGACCGCCGGTGCAGCGCGGATGTGGATGGGGTGCGCGGTGTTCTGCCGGCGCGCGGCGGGCGGCGGGTTCTACGCGCCGCGCGCGGAGCTCTACGGCGCCGGCCTGGAGCCGTACTTCCCCGACGGCACGTGGTGCCACCACGACGGCGCCACGCACTACTACTGCCTGCAACATCACTGCTTGCCCGAGGTTGTAACTACATTCCTTTACATTCATTTTACTGTTACTATATCCCAAACAGGTTTTTCGCCTTGGGGACTTGACATGATGCTGTAATAAATATTGATTCCAAAACATATAACAAGACACGATTTTTTATATAGATAATGTAGCTGCACAATTTTGTCAACATATAGGTATATAACAATAGGTATATAACAAAATATATATTACAAAAATACAATTATTAAATCAATACCATTTCATTAAAACTATCGCAGTAAATACTATTATTTTAGTATTTAACTTGGATAGCATATAAGTAATGTACAGGACTATTTAAAGTACATTAAATTTAAATTATACGAGTACGTATGTATATCAGATACATCTTTGAAACATCCACAAACATTCCAGAATAATCATTAACAATAATGCAATAAAGCAATATGGCAATAAGTACCTATTATAAATATTGCGGGAACCTAATAAATGAAGCGGGTGACTAATGAAGTCCCGAGGATTTCAGTTATGACTCGCTAATCTATTAGATTGCTGATAAGATTTTGTAAACATTTTCCAAGTGGTCAACGATGTCCGCCACTTGAAAACATGATTGTCAAGATGAAAATATCTATTTAAAGATAGTCTTATTTGCAAATAAATACAAATGTACTGACTACACGTGATACTCCTTTCAAGAATTAAAAAAAAAAATGTCGATTAAAATTTCAACGTCCATAAATTCTTGGTATAATGTGCGTTAGTACTAAGTATATGAAGTTGTTTCTAAAAAGCTGCGCTCTCAGCTGCAGTCAAAGAAAACAAACATTTCGAACTGCATTCAGCCAGCGTGGTAGACTGGCCTATAACCTTTTTACTCTGAGAACAGAGCCGTTTCTAGGTAATAATAAAAAAGGATAAAGAAAATTATAAAACAAATTACAGAGCGGTACTGATAATGCCGTAAGGAATATAAATTGAGAAATAGATATGTACCTATGTATATGTGAAATACAATTATCGCGTTTCAACTAACACTATTATAGTATTGTAGTCTCCAAAAGTAATGACCATCACATTTTGCTGTCGTCTTTAAATTACTTCAGTAATTATCTATATTATCTCCTTACTATGTTAAATGTCAAAAGCGGATAATTAGTAAATAATAATTGACAAGCGTTTATAAATTATTTGCTGTTGAAAAGCAAGGACATTTAAAGTAAACAGGTACCTACGTAGGAAGAGCCTGTGTTGTGTTTTAGTATAATTTTAAGCGTACATAGCATATATAATTTGGTCGAAACGACTTTTACATATCAAAGTCTAGTGTTTAGCAGTAAAACGACCACAGCCAACGGATCTTACAATTGTATTGTTTCTCAACTCAACGTCAGTTTTAGAGCTCCATTCATTCAATTTCAGTCCGTCTAACGTCGTCATAGACAGCATCAATTCAACACCAACGTGATTCAACTAAAAGTGAAGGATTAAAATATACAGACAAATCTACGATTCCTATGCCTCAAGTCGCCCTCTTATTGCCGACATGTTGTTGAGGCCAGCTCGATCTCCTAACGGTGAAATAAGTAGGTGTTGGGCATTATAGATCGGAGTAAAGTTGATGCTGCGTGCGACAACCTTAAATCCATGGGCATTAACGAGAAAGTGAACCCGTTATGACCCCTATTAAGTATCTATTAAGGTAACTCTTCGTTATAATAATGATAACGCTTGCTTAAAGAGTTGAAATCTTTTGTGTTGATAGACATTGATATAAAGACACGTATTTTGCCCCGGGTTACCCCATAATTTGGA
This sequence comes from Aspitha aspitha aspitha, assembly GCA_018246895.1. NCBI lineage: Eukaryota > Metazoa > Arthropoda > Insecta > Lepidoptera > Hesperiidae > Aspitha > Aspitha aspitha. Next base: position 17,526 of record DWGJ01000986.1, read on the forward strand.
GTTTTAGAGGTAACTTCTCTGTTTCAATGCGACAAGAATCAATTTGTCTGTCGATCCAACGAGATTTACTCATTTATTTATTTGGTGATTAAATAATGTACTCATGTTAATATCATTTTTGTCTGTATGTTCACAAGCAATACAATGAGAACAGAAATGTTTTATCACCGACTGCGAGCCCGCGCCCGCGGCCAACTGACGCGTTGTGAGTTGTGACCGCGTCATATAGGCGCAATCAGTCTCGTACGCTGTTTGGCTAGCAAACAGCATGGCTTCTTTATGGCTTTTGTACCCGCGTCACCTCCTCGACATAATATTTGCCGTTAATCGGTTAATTATTCGCTAATTTATCAAGATTTATCAGGACCATGATAAATTATTCATCACGTGCTCTGAGGTATATCGTCATATTTATTTTGTGCTCAATAAATATAGCTAAATTTAGTTCTAAATTTATTTTTGGAAATCCTAGACGAAGTGCTTGGCTCTGTTCCGCGTTATGAAACAAGAAGAAATCACTATTCGATATTTGAGAATAAATTATAAAGTGAATTAGATTTAAGTAGTCGACTATATTTCGGTTTATCATTATAATTATTTACTTGCGTAAAGTATTATAAGATTCGGATATCTATAGGTACTTAATTTATACTTATTGCTAAACAAAGGCCTCTGTAGCGTCTGTCTGTCTGAAAAGGACAAATTCAAAAAACCTCAAAGTAATGTTTATACTTTTTTCAACAATGCGTTGAAATATTCACGAGGAAAGATTTACTTCAAATAGGATGAACACCAGTTACATATTTATATAACATAAAAGCTTAACGTAACAGGCTGATTGATGTTAGTTCAAAACAGAAAAAAAAAACTTCTGCTAACTGTACGAAGCCGGGATGAGTCGCTAGCATCATTATAATTTAGGTTATGATACGATTAATAGTCATTTTGATAGACGATACTATTGGACGATAATATTGGAGATTCATTTTTTATTTTTACTTAATACCCGATAGGAATTATGTGATTGGAGGCTTACATAAAGATTTCCTACAATAACTTGTAGTTAGCAAGCGAGACATTACCTTAACGGATATATCGTATGTAATTATTAGTGGTATTTACGTACATTACTAGCTTAATCATTTCGAGAGTCATTTATAGCAAATTGTGACAACTCATTACTGAAAATTGTATACGATCCAATGTGGTTATGATATAAAATTATACAGGTGTAACGGAAAATTAAGTACTGATGCCGTCACATTATAGGAAGTAGGTATACGTAGATACAGAAGCTTCGCGTTAAGCGGTTAAGTGTGGTTTATTACTAGGCATTGCCACCTACTTTTTATGGGTTTAAACTATCAATGTATTATTTAAAATAAATCAAACAGTAACAACATGACTTATAGTAACGGTATTTATTAAATAAACAAACTAATAACATTATGATTTGAATGTCAAATTTACTCAAGAATAATGCATTGTGTACACAAAGGTTATGTTATCATTCTACTGTATGTATAAGACATCAAATGTTATAATTCTTCGATACAAAAACACACTTTATTATCTTAGTACGTAGACGTAATCATGTAATCCACTCATGTGCACATTTAAATAGGCGTTTCTATAGGCGACACTGACTGATTTACTTTATAAGTGACATAAGCAATCTACGTTCAGTATACGATTTTGTTGCGATACCTAAAGAAAAAATTCATTAGCGACAGAGTCACGAGGTCCATAAAAATATATCAACATTCCAATTTATGGCAATGGACAAAATTACCTGATTGGAATTCTTTAACGTACAATTACACCTTGGATAAAATACAGCTTAAAAGTAATGTACTAAATAAGAAAACTTACTAATTTTTTATTGAAGCTATTTTATGTCAAAAATAATTTCGACGTCATTGTTGTTGTCGTTAAAACTCATTACAAATAAATATATCTGAGTGATATTGTACCCAGAACTTCAAGATGGATCCTCAGTTCCATATCTGGGAGCTGCCCAGTGAGGACGTGGGCGGGCCGCAGGGAGCCCGGGCGCGCGCCGCTCCCGCGCGCGTGGTCGACGCTCTGCGCACCTACATGTCACTAGACGACGCCGGGGTACCTCTCGCACGGTCCGCTTTCCCCCCACAGATACCAGAAGAACCTGAAAACAACTGGGAAGTCGTCGATTACATTGATATACCGAACAATTCCACTTCCGAAGTTCTCCCCAAAGCTTAGGTTACATTTCACATTGTTCCAAAATTCGTTGAAAGTTACCGGACAAAATGAGAAGATACTTGCCAAATGTCTTATTATATGTTAATCTACAGATAAGTTTTATTGATAACTTACTTTCAAAATAGATTTAGTTATAAGTTTACAATCCATTTGTCGGTTAAATATCACTATACATATATGGAAGGAGGTTGGACGTTAGAGGTCACAGAGGTCATGAAATAATTACAAACATTTTATAAAATATCCATAATAGGTATGAACATCCGACAACATTTTGTACCGCCGTCACTTTAATCCGGACAACTTATTGTCACAAAGGAAGATAAAGTTCATGTGACTATTTGCATTTAATAGCCTTAAGAATTTATTGCAGTATTATGTACTTACTTGTAAGATACCATTGTATAAATTTTGCCGTATCTGTGCTGTTTCACAACGCACACATGTATGTATATTTTTTAGTTAATATTGCGCTGAGAGCAACCCGCAACATTACCTACATGAATTCTAGTCTTATTATAATAATTTTATATCGAATCAGTAAATTAAATATTTTAATTTATAAGGGTATAAAAAAGATAATGTATTATGTAATTAAACAATAAACAAATAAACGGGTTTGCAATGTTTCACAATAATCCTCTGCGATCCTATTTGTAAGTATTGTTATGGTTTCAAAAAATTTATGTAAAATAATTTAGTAACTATTTTATCATAATATGGTTCTTGCTGAAATATGGCGATGTGTCGTGTTGGTTTTATTTTACAATGTTATAATTGTAGCCCGTTACCTTGGAAACTTTTGATCGGACACAAATCGATCAGTATTGTAGCTACGAATTATCACATCGCGTAGATCACGTAAACTGAGATTGATGACAATTGAATATCGCATGCGTGACCCGTTGGTTAGCTTAAAAATGCTAATGCGATTACACTTGACTCCAAATCAAGCGAAGAAAATTGAACATTTTATATTCACTCCACATGGACGTCGTTAATTTAAAGTTTCAACTTGTTTCATTGAATAAGATTCATTACACGTATAGCGTCACTAAACACATCAATTTATTATTATTATTGTAATCATTAATCGTTTGTTATTTTAGTTCGGATTCAAAGACGTCTCCAGTGATGATATAAGTAGTGTGGTAGTTTATTACGTGTCTTTCTTATGCAAATCAGTAAGCAATAGTCACACGTGCAAGCTACCTCGAAGAATACCTGAAATACTTGGGAGGATAAGTTTCAAACCACAATGCTGTCGCTGCTTAATGAAACAAGTAGTAATTAATTAAACTATTTTTGCGGTAACGACACCTTTAGGTGCCTTTCTGTTATTACAGAGCACAGACTATATTCAACATGGAGGTGGGATCAATAAACAATAAAATAATGATTATGTTAAATCATCTACCGTGAAAGGCTATGCTATTTTACATACAGTAGAAATCAACACTGAATGGATTGATGAGTCAAATGCAGACGTGGTAATATTGTATTTCCTAAAGTAAAATTTAAAAAGTAGGTTTAAAAACGTACAACTGTTGATATGGCGTTTGCAGTTTGCAAGCAATCAATAAAATACATAAAGACAGAACCCGTCCGATTGTTGGACATATTTGATCGATCGATAAATTACAAAATTACATGGATCTTTGTACTGTTTCGAAGATACATAGAACGGTTAATATACTGTCGTTACAAGATGGCATCCTAGCTTTTGCACAAAGGATTCATATTAAAAAGCGTAGCAGTATAAAAACTGAGCTATTTTCAAGGTTCAAGCTTAGCAATTTAACATTTGTAATAGTCAATAAATTAGATTAAATAAGCCCTCTAGTCAAATGTTATGGAATAGCTACGAATTTGCACACAATACTCGAATGTGTCCTTCTAAATGAAAATATGTAATGATAAGTTGATTAGTATTAAAACTGCGTATTAATTGAATACAAAGTACACCTGAGCAAAATAACAATGAAAGTTTTCTTAGAGTTATTGCTCTAATAGTTTGTTATTTCGATTTTCATAGGTATGACATACGATGGTAAATTCTTAAGATGGTAACGCAAAACGCTGTTTGGAGTATTCGTACTCGTATGTGCCTGAAATATTACCTGCGGTCTAAATAATACCAGACATAGGTACGTTATAACTGCAGTTATCATGATAACAGATAACTTATATATTTCTAATTGATTCGAGTGAGAATTTCTTTTGTTCGAAATACTATATGAACATCTATCTGCTAGTGATCATTCCAGTGGTCAGTGCCTGCGATAACTTCTTCTAGAAATATAAAAAGATCGGTTCGTTTGTATATGTGCCAGATGCTAACATTAGAAAAAAAAACATTGAATTCTTTTTTTATTGGCACGAAAGTTAAATAACTTTATATTATGGGCCATGGATGTAGGGCATTTAACAAATCTCGTGTTATTTATTCAGAGAACATTTATTTTGTCACTTTCAACATTTATGTGTAGGTTTAAGAGTTATCTTTATTACGTCATCAGGTTTAATTCGTCTCGTGCGGCGTGTCCGCCATACGAATAAATCTCGCATACTTAAAATTAGGCACCGAACTCTATAGTTATCGCCTACTTATCATTTTTTTCACGTAGAATAATAAACTTCATTTGAAAAGAGAACTCCGTGCCAACAATCATAAATCGACGCGCCAGAAAGATATGCCTCCGAAATAACGTAAGTATATATATTTATTCGTTGCGTGTACGTGTATAAATGCCTATAAATTTGCATTTTTGTTAAAAAATATATTCTTTACTTAAATATTTCGAGATAATTAGTTAAAGGCGCTAAGTTTTGCGGTTGCAAAAGGCCAACGACTTTGGCTCTTTGTTATACCTATGTAAATATGTAGGTATATACTTATTCCATATCGATTACCCATATAAAATTCGCTGCAGTCGTGTTTAAACGAATTTAAATACAAATCCGTACAATCAATTTTGATAAAACGTTCATAAGTGTTCTGTTATATGTGTCCCATACGATTATAGATACTGGATACCTTACACAAGTTTATATGTATTAAACATTTTGTGTCCTGCACACATATATAAGAAGCTAAGTACTAGTACCACAACATGCTGAACTTTGTCACTAATTAATGTACGTAGGTATAGGTACCTCTGTACATATTGACTGATAATTCGTCGAATGATGCATGTAAATATTAATTTAACCTACTTTCAAATTGTAAGTACCAATATTTAACTAATTTATAGATTAAGTGAAATTAAATATTTAACTATGGATGAAGTTATTATATAAACCTATCTGTATATTTTTTTTTTTTTTTTTTTTAACGTTGGGAAATGTCTATTTACGCATTCCCCCGGTGGGGAGCCGGGGGATATGAGGGACT
>DWGJ01000987.1:0-23155 GCA_018246895.1 Aspitha aspitha aspitha
CAGAAGCCTCCTTTTAGTCGACTCTTACGACAGGCAGGAGATACCATAGCTGTATTCTGGTCCCGAGCTATAGGGACCCCTTCGTTTACCTAGCCTCGCTTAGTACGCTTGCGCAGCGGAGCGACGTTTTTCTCCTGTTGGTTGTTAACAAACACATTCATAGCTACACATCCTAGCTCATCCCTGGTGGAAACGCACCCTTAGACAGACAAGCGATACCGTTTGACGATGGATTGTGTAATTGCGCTTATGATAATAAACTGACAATATTTGGGGTGCATAAATAATTACTGTTACAACAGCACATTGAAGTGAAGTAATTTAATGTGAATAACCTTAATCGCTTTGTTTTTTAGTTCAATGTAGTCAGCGTCAAACGAATGCCAAGGATGGAAGTAGCAAGTTAAATGTACTTATCTATCTAATATTACTTAATACTGGAAAATTATGATTTTTTCAGATATACTACATATGTAGCATTAAATAAGTTGATATTACGAAGGAGTCGTTTTCATTTTCAAAAAAGGATACCTACTCAATTCGTCTGTATTTTTTTATGTTTGTTACCTCATAACTTTCCACCACGTGAACCGATTTGGATGATTTAAAAAAAATATTGTTCATGTATTTATAAAGCAGATTAACTATCTGCATAAGTCAGTTATCTTTTTACAATTGGACACAAGGCCTGGGCCTGTTGTTGAATATTCTTTAGAAACCGTAATCAACCAAATTGTATGTGGAAATCCTAGTAGATTCTGACCCGAATCTTTGTGATTCTAAGAGAAGACTCGTGTCTAACGACGAAATGATAAATGGATTGATGACAATTATATATTCCAAAGATATTTCATGCACATTTAAACTAGTTGTCAGTATTAATGACAGTGAAGCCAGAGTAATTGTTGGCGCGTGGCGCCTTGTCAAACTCCAAACCCATTTATCATGTCCAGTAATAGGCCCGTTTCAGTACTAATCAAAGTAATCATATTTTTTAATTTCAGTGTAAATGTCACTAAATATTAACCAGTGTATAACGGACTTGATGCGTGGTGCTTCGTTGATTCATTTCAGGGTTATTTGTGGATGAATCTATTGGATTCTTCCAGTACATACTCGGATATGCTGACTTTCAGCGCATTTTTTTTCCAAATGATTTTACGGAGACATCCAATTTATATTAAGTTTTCATTATTAACAGTCAGCTATTTAAATGAACTATATTTTTAAAATTAGGATGTGGGTTATTAGATATTCGTGTTTGATATAATAAAAAAACAAAGAATAATCAAAATTATAATGAAGTTTGATTTTAAGCGTAGAAAAGCATTACCCCAAATTCTTACGTAAGTCCAAAGAAGTGGGCGATGACTTTGATCTTAAATGTAAGAGGATATAAAAAAACTATTGAATACGGTGTATCTGAATTCCAAACGAAATGAAACAAACACGCTGTTTCTCACACATAAGGATGCCATTTAAATAACAGTAAAACCAATTTTAAATCCCTAGGGATATCCTTACAATGTGGGAGTCTAGCCTACAAAGATAGCTTTTGATTTGGTGTAACCTTTATAACGACGAACATAGAGTTTACTATGGCACAATTGGGTACTTAATAATATAATTGGAGGTTAGTTTTTATAGTCTGGGCCAATGACATTGTATTTTGTACACATTTTGTAGGGAATTGTTTTTGACTCTTTAACATTTTGATGGGAGATTAAATAAAGAGTTGTGAATTAAAGTTATAGTGGTGTTTTTTAATAATTTTCTAGCAATATGTTACAACTTACCTACCTACGAAATTACGCTATGCCTACCTACGAAAAATCGTAAAGAAATTATTTAGGTTAGTGATGAATGGTCATCCTGTAATGTACAAACAGTAGCTAATGTTCTAGATATTTGTACAAAAGACTAAAGAAAACATTTCAATTCATTCATTAAACAAATGCTGCAAAAAGCAAAGGATATAAAGAAAAAGACCTAAGGGACGGTCAATTGAAAGGACGTGCTCCAGCAGAATTTAATCGCGGGTCTATTTATAAGCGCTAATGAAGATGCTAACTAACTGACACACTTAATATAGACGAAGCATAATTATGGGTACAAGACAACCCATTAGCAATGGAAGAGAGAAAAAAGATGAATGCGAAGATGGATATCAGCGAACGAAGGGAATCAGAAGCTAAATACAGTCGAATAATGTTATGGATGAATTGGCTTCCACAATTGGTAGCGAGTCTCTTTTATATCCATTGTGTTTCTTTCCCCAACTTAAATAGCCCTAGATAGAACTTGACACTGTTCTGAATGAATTCTTTGAGTTAGAGGTTAGTGGCTTTTGTGTTCCCCAAACAAGGCTGAAGTCCATTGATAAAGATTAACGACTCCTGTCTGGCAATAACCGAAACTAAGTAGGTACTGAACAAATCTAATGTACGAGTAGCAAGGAAACGCTTACGAATGATTTGTTAAGGATTCGCCCGTTTAAAAATCGATAGCGCCAAACAATTCGAACTTCGTGCTTTGCAATCTCCAGCGGTTTCTCAGATTCAAAGTCTTCAGTTCCTTACACAACGAGTAAAATGATACTTAGAGACATGTTCTCTGGTATTCAAATTTAATTTACCTAACATTCTTAAAATAATGAACTTTGATATGCTATCAATTTCACCGCCTCAAACATATTCTAATTTTGTATTTATTTGTGATATTATTTGATTTACAACATGATCAAACTTAATTAAACCCTAATTTGATTGGGATTCACTTTTTTACCTCATAATTTACTACCTTTTCGACATTCTTCCGCTCCACACTCTCATATACTCGTACATTTCCAATGATCCAAGTGGAGATTCACAGTAAGTATTGTTCCTTGAACCTTCTCGTAGTCACCGCACGTCATTAACCGATTGGCACTATTCCATCCCGTCTGCTCTCAACTAAATAGCTGCGCGATTTATATCGACAACTTAACAAGGGATCCTCTTCGCCTTTTTGTCAATAACGCGATCAATGAGTCAATGTTGATTCAACCGGGCTATTTTTTGCACAAGCTTGGTGCAACTGGATATTGATTGGTTTGGCTAGATCTGATTAAAATATAATCCAATGTTTCAAACAGTTTCTTTCATGATATATTTTTATGTTATTTATCATAGTCATAGTTTAATAATATTTTTCAAAGAATTCTGGCGTAGAATGCAGGATGGACATAAATTATTTAACAGTGTTCCTAAATGTTAACTCTAAAAATACTTGCAACGCATATATCATGTTCAGTATCTTTAAAGATCCACGAAGGTAAACAGCGAAATAATACGAAACTTTGGACTCCGTAATAGTTCAATTTTCTTCAAACATTATTACACATTTTGCGAAATACGCAGATCTAAACGTAATTTTAAGCTACGGATAATGTGAATCGGAAATGATCGAACAGTTTCGTGTTCATTGATGTCGATTTGCTGACGTGCGAACTTTCAGTGCTGCGAAATTGATTGAGCAGCGGCGTGAAGAAAACCCCATTCAAATGAGGATACAGACAAAAATAAATGCTCACTGGAATTTCATTCCAACTGCAACAGTTTGGGAAGCTTTGTAGGAGTTACTTTGTTGACATGTTTATTTGCTCGGAATTAGAGACTTAGGAACAATGATCCTAGATAGTTATCATCTCGAACGGCGCGGTACTAACAACAACCTGAATAATTCTTACTGGTGATTGAATTGTGTTTACTGCTCGATTTCGCGAATAGGTATTTCGATGTAATAAATAAGTAATTTAGTTTCTTTGCTTCAGCAATATTGGGTGAAAAATCAATGATTTAATCGTTCTAAGTCGTGGATAAAATAGGAAAGAACATTACGTACATATGACAAGAGTTCTTATTTGAGTTTTTTGAGTTTTTAAAGACTGCTGTATCCATTTCGATTTTTCTTCTTTTATTATCCTAGCAGTTACCCGAGTTTCCAGCTTGTCTTCTACTTTTATCGTTCGTTAACTAAACGTAAGAAAGACAGATATTTTAAATTGCATCCAATTTAGAAAACGGCCGGCAATGTGTTAATGTTGTCGCACCGCGTCTGCGTCACTTGCATTTCTAGACGAACGCATTTTTCCGTTGGGAGCGCGGGTGACGATACGGTTTATTTTTATTTTCGTGTACAATAAAGTACCGTAGTACGGCCACATTTCTGGGATTAAGTGGTCAGTGTCGCGGTGCGGTCGCGGATGTTGAATGCCTGCCAATAATGTTTCTATCGAGCGTCGCGTTTCACACGTTGTCATCGCGCCCCAATAATATTACGATTTTATTGTCTGTTACGGGATTATTTAGCGGAGTACGAAAAGAAAAGGAGCTACGTCAAGTGCCTAATGTCTTTCCTTATGTTTTTCCTTTCCTTATGTTTTTCGTTATACAATTATTGTTATTTGCAAAATTGCTACCACTGATTCAATCGTGTGTACCCAATTTACGATGCAAAACGTATATAAAAGTTATTTATAATCTACCTATTTGATATTCATTTATTTTATCATTTAATTGTATCGTTTTGACATTTCATTTTATAATGAACGAATTTAATATTTGGCTTTTTTAATATTCGTAATATGGTATTCTTTTCTACTTCTGCTTATAATTAATAACCTCATTTTTACATTTATTTTTATTTACATCTAGGTGCCAATTAGAATACTTTTTTTATATGGATTAAGTAGCAAACGAGCAGGCAGCAGTCACAAGTGGCTGCTGCCGCCCATGGACATCTGTAACCGACTCCTAACAGGGTTGTAGGGACTGTTAGTGTAAATTCAGTTAGTGTAAGGTGTTAATAAGAATTAGTTGGTGAGTATTCTTTGGTCACGGGACTGCAGGAATAGGAATGTTACTGTACCAATTACTTGGAGAATTGAGACTGCAACTAGCGTTAGTTGATTGATATTGTGTTAACTTCGGCAAACATCACCAGACAGGTAATAATCATCGCTTATAAGTGTGCGAATTTCCATCTTCTCAAATAGACTTAGTTGAACCTGTTCAATCCATACCCGTGTAATCTCAATGCATATTAATTTATTGCCGATTTTAATTACAGCTGGGCTTAAAACGCACCATTTGTAACCGTGGTGTCTCACGTGTGCTGATTAAACGATATGCTAAAAATAATTTTGTATGTAAAGCAATAAACTGGTATGATTGTAGCATATTTTTTATGTCAAGCTATTGACAATATACTTAGAGAGATCGAATCGCAAAATTAGGACATTACTTACCATTTGCATCACGGCAAAGCGTATTTCGGGAAAATCTAAAATATCATTCTATCATTTGACTTACCGTATCATTTGATTTCAATTGATCATTTTGATTCAATTGATGAATGCGACAAACTCTCAACACTCGTTAGTTCGGATGTTGTAAATAATGACATTCCTACAAACGTCGTTGTATAAGGTGCTACTACAGGTCAGTTTATACATAATCCTGTAAAGTCAATATCTTGTAAATAATTTCGAAATGCGTTATTTATTGGGTTTTATAAAGCAGTCGCTGAGAATACATAACATTTAAGATCAAGTTATTTATCGGAAGGCGCAGGAGCGGCCGCTTAAAACTAATAAGGCGCCGACAAATATTTAATGATAAATAATATTACATATTCTTGTAGACAGAAAAAACTACTTAGGACTTCAACTAACATGGATAAAGGTATACAAGTCCTTTTATATAGAGCAATACCTTTGGTTTATGTCAAGAAATCACACTTAACGTTGCTAAGGAAATAAAAATAAAAACTTATTGCAGTAGATATTTATAACACAGGGGATCATATGACAAATTGTAATACTGTAGTTAAGAAAATGACTAATACCTCCGTATTAAGTAACTTTCATATTATTTAAATATTATCCGAGGTGTTACTAAAGATAGAAAAACGTCTAGACAACAAGTTCAAGTCTCAAATAGAACAAGTTTGTGGTACCGCAAGTGAAAATAGACCCATTGGGTATAGTGTATTACGTCGAATTCGTTAGTAATTGGCCTCAAACGGGATTGGCCGGCACGCGAGCTCCCGCAGCGCGAAACAAATGTTTGCTTCATAACTCAATATCGGTATTTAGGTTTTTAGACTATGTAGATCAATAATATTGGTATAATGCCAATTTCCGTATTTTACTTTAGTCTCTGCAAATTTTTCGGATTGCAGTACCTTAAAGTGATTTGCAGTAGGAGATGAACGATACAAATCGTTACGTAAGGAATAAGCGTTATGCCTCCTGCGTGCTACTTTTTTTCTATTTACTTTTCGTGCCTGGCCGGTTGTACAACCTCATATCGAACTCGTGGAAATTTCGCCGAAACCTATTAGTTATTTGCGCAATTAAGAAAATTACTTCTTTCCTGATGGGGGATATTGTTAATGTAACACGCTTTTCCTTCAAACCACCGCTACGGTACGCAAACAATTACCAGAATACGGCTGCGTTTCCACCAGGGATGAGCGAGGATGCGTACCGAGGAACGTGTTTGTTAAGAACCAATAGGATCCCTTCATTTACCTAGCCGCGCTTAGTACGCTCGCTTAACGAAGCGAGGTTTCTCTCCTTTTGGTTCTTAACAAACACATTCCTCGCTACGCACCCTCGCTCATCCCTGGTGGAAACGCACCCTTATTCAATGATGGAGTTGCTGTTTACGTTGAAGCGTTCGACGCTATCATTTGCAAAGTCGATAAACCAACAGAACGGGGAGAGTGACGCGTTTTTAACAAGACAGCAGTTCATGCAATATTCATAAAGTAGCCCTCGAACGATGTACATAATGACGCATGGCCGCGAATAACTAGGGCTGGCGTTTCAGATAAGAGCTTCAGCATCACAATCCGATAAAGGGCACATTTCTGTAGATTACGTTTTGTCCTTCGTCTTTTTTTCTTAGTCCATATTGGACGTCGTAAAAGGCAAAATATGGATTGATGTAACAATTCTGTATCACCTTAAATGTACGCATATTTGTGGAAATAAATGTCTTTGTCTTTGTCTTTGCAGTAAAGACGTTGAAAACACTGTGTGTGCTGAGAATAATTTTGTTGTAAGATGTCGGGTGTAAGGTTTTGAGTTGATTTCAATATTTAAGATAAATATGATTTATCTTAAGGAACGCATGGCTTTAATTTTAATATCCAAAAGGTGCACACCGTAAATGGTAATATGGTAATATCTATCAATCCCATAACATTTTTAAGAGTGCTCATCATTATATTAACTCTGCCTTCGTATATTTAGTCACGCAGACAAACCAACTTACGCGTAGGTACCTGTACACACGAATACAGAATTTTACAATCCAAGAATAGAATGAAAAGAAAAGAATAAAAATCATTTTTGTGACAATTGCTCATCTGGTAAACATTTTAGTAGTTCCCCCAAGAATACTATGTTATAACTTCCCTTTTAGTGTGCAGTTTTGAATGTTTAACATATATTTTGTTATTGCCTTTGTTTGTGTCCTGGTCTTGGTGATAGTAAAATCTCTATCAAAATACATTTTGTAGCTCAGGTTACGATCATGCATACGAAGAATGTGTCCTTGTATAGAGCCTGCATTAGGTACTAATTTTATTCTGCGACTTTGTTCGTAAGAAAATCTTAGAATACTTAAAAGTGAACTTACACGAAGTATGTGGTACGTAGATACTTTCAAACAAAAGGTCGACTTAGAATTAGTATTATTACTATAGTTCTTGATGTAGATGTAGATTGTAAATCAAATAATAATATCTAAAAACAGAATCAAGGAAAGTTCGATTTCTCTTGCGTAGATAGACGGGTTGATTTTACTGCTGACTATTATTTTGTAAGTAGACATAATTTCTTGTACAACTTTATCCAGTTTTATGGCTCATTCTCAATCCTTTATAGGAGAATCTTAGGAATCGTAGACAGGAATCATTTGAAAGTCCTTTTGCCTCTTGCCCTTTCAAAGGCGATTTTAATATCTCCGATCAGATACTTCAATGCACTGGAAATATATTCACATTAAAAAACAGGATAGTTGAAGTTTTTATTAAATGTAAAATTTTACGAGTAAATAAGTGTGGGTTGATAGTCGACAAGCGTATGTTGATAATGACGTTCAAGGGTAATAGCTATTAAAAACTTGCAATAAATTGATATGAAGCATTTACTGGTATTATTTTGCAATATTTTCAACATGGAAATGTCATTTTAATTTGCGTACTGCTAGTAGTGATATTTCCATTCTCATTAGCGTTTCTAAACTTTCTAGTAGTTTAAGTATTCTTCTCTCGAAAAAAACATTCACGTGATTGCAAATAATTCTCTGTAGCTTTTCTATTTTGTGATTAAATTGTTTTATCTGTCAAAACGTTCAGTTTATGATAACCCCAATTTGCCAAGCTGTCTAGAAAATCGCTGACATTATCGCAAAGTTTCCAAGAAGTCGTCACAATATAAGATTATTTCTATCAAATGTATCTTGGCATATTTCTTCGGAGAAAAATCCGTGTTGTGAGCTCCCAGACGAATAAGTTTTGTGTTCTGATATTCGGATCTAGGCGGTATTCTCTTTATATCTCGGGCCGCGTTATAATATTTGTGTGGGACCATTATTGAAGTTCGTCCATCCGAGTTATACAGGCTGCTGTTTTGAGACCTGTATTTTTTTTCATGTTTTCGATTGAGGAGTAGCGAACAAAATTAAATCGTAATACTACAACATGATAAGGCGCTTTTTAATGAATTATGTGTAAAAAATAAAAATACAATCAAAAATCTTATAAAAAATATTATCAAAATGCTTACTGTTAAGCATTTCGTGTAGCAACATTCTATCAATGGTTTTACTATCGATATTATATTTGGTTTTAAGTACCTAACTACATAGTATATTAAATTAAGCTGTCTGCCATAAAAATCCGGTAAATATGCGGTATATTACTGCAACCCTGACTCACACTTCTCTTTCATATTCACATTTGTATCATAATGATTGAATTTTACAATTAAATATCTACTGAGATAGCCTCGATGAAGATACAATTAATGTATTTATAGATAGAAAACAATGTTAGCCAACAACATAAAAAGAATTAATGACCTACAAATATTTGGCTTTTAAAATTTCACCGTACATTAAACGCTGGAAATATCAGGTTATATTTGTGTTGCGATAGTTTATTAGTATTGGTTTATTGTGGTTTCGTGTTATAGTTCAGCATGGGATATATCCTGAAATAATTTTTCAAACGCTACTTTCATGCCTCATCGTGCATTATTTGTATAAACCAACATAAAGCGTTGAATTATCATTTCGGAAATAGGAGTTTTTTTTTTCCAAAATGTTGGCAACGTCGCGGCACCGGGCTAGTTCACGTTCATATTTTAGTTCGCCTAACAAAGTCGGCCGTCGTGTCGTGCCACTGTGTGAGTCAATAATATTAATGTATCATTTAAATAATTGATGGCGGACTACAGCCGAGATTATGTTTTTGTCGGCGGTCGCATGAAAAGATGTTTATGTGAGCTCCTGGAGAATTTAATTTATGCTCAGACGTTGGTGTAGCGATATATTCAACTTGTTTGATGTTTCGATGTTTAACTTCTTTACACGATAGCGGTATGCTATTTTAAATAGCAGAATAATGGGTCTTGGTTTTATTTAATTTAGTCTGTCTCCGTTTACTATCCATAGTTTCCTCGACGGCGCATTTTGTACATATATTCTATGTATAGAGCAATTACAGCTATTTTATGTGAATAGAATGATGTAGTAATGCCAATTAAAGTACGTAATTTGAAAAAATAAAATTTAATAATGCATTTTATATTTTCAAATGTACACACATGTCATGTCATGACATGCAACGTCGAGAAAAAAGATCTGAACAAATTTAATGTGAATTTTTGTTAGTTCCGCAAAACAGCTGACAACTTTTTATCCAAATTACGCTTAAATTAGGCGTTTTAACAGCAGGAAAGATTACAATGATATAAAACATGACATATTGTACTAAAATGGTACCTATACCTATTTATTAACATTTATATAAAACTGCATTTTATTTATTGCACAAAAGTAAATACTGTATGAAAAATAGGTTATAACGTATAGGTTATGTTATGTCAGACTAAAATCTTATCCAAAATGAATATTGACTGATATAAGAAACGCCAGCGGTTTTGGACAGCCCTACACGCATTACACGGTCGTTAACCATTATCGGCGGATAATTGCGGCGTGGCGGAGCGAGCGAGCCGAATTGGCCACTGCGTCCAATGCCAGCTGTTGGCTTGTTTAGCCGCATCGAGAAACGCGTGTCATAATACACTACACATGTTACGATTCAATACATGAACTTCGAAATCTCCTTCCACTTCCTAACTCTAACCCCATAGAACTAAATACGTAGATATTTCTAGAATTATCTACACATATAATAAAACCGTAGAAGAGTTCAATTCTGTCCGTCTCTTGTCCGGCTTTTACGAAATTATTGGTTTGATTTTGATGAAACTTTTTTGTTATATAGCCGTTAGTCCTCGGCAATATACAGGCTATAATTTATTTGGAAGATCAGAATTGTTTTGCAGTATGGGCAACTGGTTATATAAATATCTTTAACTATTAAAGTTGATTAATTTGAGACGTTAAAGTAGGTGAATATAGAAGTGTTGTCATGCTGTTTCAGTAGGTTTGCAACGAGTCAACACCTGGCTCATTCACGCTTTACAAAGCACGTTTGTCTAGACACAAAATGTTTTGTGCTACTGTGATTTTACTACTTTATAATATTACAATAGGGGGCAATGGATCGCGTCACGATAACGTTGTAGTATAATGTCGGTAGCATTTGAATTGATTAATGCTTCGTCCGAATATCTATATCGACTTTTTACTGGTTGTAGTTTCATTGGTCGTACTGTTCGAAATTCAAAAAGTGAAGAGTATTGAAAATTGCGCGGGAAACGACTAAAATTTCATAAAAATGCCTTTGACTCGGGAAATGTGAACTGTTTATGTCAAAACTACTTACGACCGGTAAAATATTTCAAATGTAACGTAACGTATGTAACGTGATGTACAGCAATACAAACATTTTTGCAGGATTAGAAGGAATAGTTGAAAAATTGGTAAAAACTGATGAAAATGATTGCCCATTAAACTTATTGGCAAACAATCGAGCGACACTTAAACTACGAAAGAACGTCAGACTAGAAAACAGCATTAAGCTGTATAAGGAGTCATTTAAGATAATCGCAACGATAGGAGGCCCGCTGGTGTCTACAATAGCGCTGGCGACGCTCCAAAAGAGCCCAAGACAAGCGCAGCGCCACAAAAAACACCAGACGACGCACTCACTGCAAATAAACTCGATTATCGGCTTGATGTATCGCGAACGCGTGAGACGCGTCGCTCTAGTTCTGGCTTCAACGCCGGTGTGTCATTAAAGGCAATTAGATGAACACTCGATACACCCGTTACTAATCCAACAATATTTAACGAGGAAAAATCTATTGGAAATATCAAATTGTAATGTACACAGTTTAACGCAGTGTCGACTGATCTTTTTAACGTTCAGTTTGTTTTCAAAGTGTCAAAGTTAGTGTCATTTCCATAGATATATTATAATTAGATCTGGGGAGCCAGCATAAAACGTGTAAATAGAACCAAATAATTAACAATAGATAAGTACTTATCTCTTATATATATAAAAATCCCATGTCACGATGTTCGTTTTCGCTAATCTCCGAAACCACTGAACCGATTTCAGTGAAATTTTGTACATAGCTATTATTTGATCCAACTTAAAAGATTTTATAAAATATAGTTTTTATAAAATAAGTAACTAATGAACTTCAATTGACTATAACTTTTTACATAAAATCAACTTTTCAACGCACGATATTTGTCATATATGATTTGTCATAATGTAACCACGGCAACGCGTGGTCAGGTCTACTAGTGTATAATAAAGATAACTATAGGTCTGTCATCTTCCCTGTCTTATTATTTGTTGGACTCTCGCACCCACAGACCTGCTTATGGCTGCCCCTCTGTCGTACATTTCAATATAAACTACGGTACAATAGTTTTTAATGGATAAATTGTGAGAAACAGTTGACGAAATTGATATTTCAGCGGTTGATATTTTTAAATGATAAAACTTTGTCGCTGACAGAAATAAAGGCATCTATTTGCAGATGTCTAGTGACGTTTATTGTTCGCATTGTTATCTCGCTCTAATGTCAGATCAAGGTCTAACGTTTTTGCTCCGTAATTAAATAATAATGAAATCGTTGAACGTTTCAAGGTAACTGGGTTAAATTCACACTTCGCGGCGCAGTTTCATATTGGGTGTTCCGGATGAATATGTTGTCTATTGATATAACGTCCGAAAGGAAACACAGATCTATATTATACATACTTGTAGACGATGCAATTAAAACAGTACAATCACTAGTAGTACGGTATCTAATCTTAAGTTAATTGTCATTATCGTAGACGTATTTAATACCAAATCGAACAAAACCCCGATACAAAAGCTTGCGCAGTCGTATTAGTTAGAACGCGTGTCGATTCCATACGAACTCATTTTACCTATCGTACTACTGCGGAAACGAAATTATCTCCTGCTAGAACTCACAAATATGACCATAGATAATAGATATCTATAAGTTGCTATGTAGAAAGACCTATGTGCCAGTAGTATAAGATAAAAATAAATATTTGTATACCTGTAT
Organism: Aspitha aspitha aspitha; assembly: GCA_018246895.1. NCBI lineage: Eukaryota > Metazoa > Arthropoda > Insecta > Lepidoptera > Hesperiidae > Aspitha > Aspitha aspitha. The sequence continues at coordinate 12,779 of DWGJ01000987.1, forward strand.
CACGTTGAGTTTAGAACGTTACTCGCATTGAATGCTGTTTAATCGCTTGTCAAATATTTCGGCTGAACGTTCAAACAGCCTTAACAGTAGCCGAAAGAATATTGATGGCTCCGACAGTTCACTTATCGGTTTCGAAAAACCAACCGTCACTATGACATTCCATTGTCGGGGGACAGATTCAAATCTTCGGGCTTTTAACAAATTTATGCTTGAGGAAAATTGTATTAGTCCAAACAGACAGATGCATAGCAACTTAATATGCGAAGTATTAACGGTGTTACTACAGATGTATGCTTACTAGAATGCAATTTTTAATACTTACGTTATAAATATTGCATCATAAGCACTCCTATTTCGTCAGGAACAGGCGCGGTAATTCTTCTCTTGTAGATCTCAACCATAGAGTTTTGTAAAAGATTAATAATTAATGCTTTTTATTCGCTACTGTCTCTGACTACTGGAGCGGAAGTTTTGGGTTTAATCTCATTACGTAAAAGTATTTGTTCTGTATTTAAATTATGTGTAGAAGTAGGTTTTTATAAATACATATATCATCAGCAGCTGTCTGGTTACCGTAATACCGGATTTTGTTAGTTGGGGATCACAGGGGTTAGAAAAAGGTACACTTTTGCACTACCGTAGTATTTGAATCAAAACCTGTAGTATTGAAAAGGTATTGCCAGATTGATACAAAAATTACTGCTACTAACAGTTCACGATAAACACTGCGTTTAGACTACAGTAATAATCCACAATTGATGGTATAAAACCATTTCATTATGCGCATAATAATCATAATAGGGCCTTAAAACGGAATTCTCCGAACCAATTATTTAAAGGCACCTAAATTTATTGTTATTGTATTAATGATATTGTTAATCATTTCAAATATTCGTTTCGATTTTAGGAACAATATTGGCCGCTTTTATAGCATTCCTCGGTCTTGTCTCTCGGTTTACATTTTGTCTAATCTGATTCAATTTAGATTTATCTTAAGCGAATCAACAACAGGGTGGTAGATAGTCTGTAACAATCTGCTTGTCGGCAGATGTTAAATTATTATATCATTTTAATTAATTAATGCTTTTGTAACTTTTGAAGAGATTTTGTAACTTGTCGGTAAATGTATTCCATTTAAAGTTTGTAAAACGCTTAGTCTATGATTCATCTGTTCTAGCAGTACTCCTGCCTATACCTATTTCTATACTAATCAATGGTACAGACATTGCTATATTGCAGTTTGAGATGTATACGTAGTATACTATATATTATTATAGATACATTTTTATATTTTATAACAATAGTAGCTGGTATTTTTTGCAAATAAATAGCTCAGTGCGGCAGGGGGATTTATTCATACAAATAAATTGTCTTTTAAAATCTATCAGGGTCTATAAAATGATAAAATAATTTTAATTAAGTAAAAGAAATTTTATGCGCAGCGCGGGTATTGCAGTTAGTACCTAGCTACTGATAAAAAACGGGCATTATGACTTGAGTTAAATATACTCATTAAACTACGACTCTTGCTAATGGTATCTTAGAGAGTTATGGTAGAAATTGTAGATAGGAGAGATGAATTAAGAAGGTCGATATCATACCAAATAGGTTCGAATTCATAAATCGAGTAAATTGCTTCTTCGGCTAATAATTTACGTACTACTCAGTTCCCGTTAATAAACCCATCAACCTGGATGTGTTTATGTGGGCGTGTGCAGATAATGTAAGCAATAACGCCGGAATCGTCATATCAATTACGTAAAAACTGATTTATGTGCAACTGTGGCGGTATTTCAAGTCAATTTAATGGATTGCCGTATCGAGTTTGATGTGAAATCCCATTTGATCCCTATTTATTCAATGAGCTGTAATGTCATTAAATGTAATCCAGAAAGAAAACCTAATTTATTGTAAGATTAAGCCATAAATTATGATTGTGGGTGTCACAGTCGGATAAAAGTTTACTTGTTTGCAGAAAATGGTCATAGGTGAGTTGAATAAACCGTTTTATACATTTGAGTGTTTGGACATTGCTGTAATAATGATATACAAATAGAAAAATATGTTAGACAGTCATTCTGGTGGACTGAGATCCGAATTGTACGCATTAAACTGCAGATTGTTACTTGTATTAAATACTTTGATATTATAAATTTTAGAAGTTTTATACAGAATAAATTATGATTTATATATGGCATTTTTTTTTAACCCTTTATTGTAACAAAATTATTACAAACGGCGGACTTAATGCCAATTGAGGTTGAGGAGTATGTTTGCAAGCAAGTTACTTTTGATAGTATGTTTAACAGTAATCCTAATAATCTTAAATGTAAAACTGTTATGACGTACCTATATATTTATGGGATATAGTTTTGTTATAAAAATAGCAACAACAATTTAATTGAAACCAAAATTCAAAATAACAAGAACGACGATCGCATGTCATTCATTTATTCGAATATGGTTAGTTAAAGATCATTCTAGAATCATTTTCATTCCGTCCGGTAATATGACAAGCAATGGGAAGGGACAGAAGTCGGGCAATAAACAGCGTACTTTATGAAGTTCGTACGTTCGTCGTAATTATGTTTGGGTGAAAGTTCCATTGGATATGTCTAATTCACGGTGACATATTCCCGTTAAAGTGCCTTGGACTCGGAGACGAAATCCCGTAGAATTAGGAACAGACCGAAGCGAGGTGACTGAACTTCTTGTTGCTCTCGTCATTCTTGCCAGCGCAGTTCGTTTGTTTAAAGATCTCGATATTTGACTCTGTTGTTTACGTACAGTCATAGATAATAGAATACTGTCAATCTTCGTTTCAACAGATACACAATAACATGCCAGATAGACAATAGATTATATACTCTTTTGTTTTGCATTTATGATTAATGAATTGGAATAATTTTTGCATAAGTATATATTTGAAAATTTTTACAATGACGTAATACTTTCAAGGACGGTAATGAAGTAACTTAAGATTGGTCCTCCTAGGTTACAGTAAACGCTATAATTTTATTTATGCAAAATTAATAAGTTTTAAATCACCTGTCCAACATCAAAAATATGTGCCAGTATTATTAGCAGTAATATTATTGCTGTTTTATCTATATGTGTGTGTGCGTGACGCTACAGCTATTGTCGAGTATAGCATCAACCAAAGCTGCGCAATGGCAAATATTTGCAGCGCTTCCGACAATCTGTTGCTTGTCGAGGGTTGCTTGATGCTTCAATTTTATAGCCCCATTAATAGACCATTACTCACGGATCTTGGCGGACCATTACTTGCACGGACGCGTGATTAAAAGTCAAGTTTATCGGAATTCCCGGTACACGGGCAGCAGAGACAGAAAGCAGTAGACCTGATGTTGGCATGTTTAAGTTTCACCAATTGAATGTTTTGTAACACGACATCGTTGTAAGCACGCTGTCCATTTGTTTCACAATACTCGCCGATACGTTTCCGCTATACGGGTTTCATTGAATACCAGCTATTGTCTCGATTATGTTGCTAATGCCAGCAGTCCACAATGCTTGGAATATGCGTTGATAAGTTTTTAAATACCTCGCTTTGTCGCATTCCTTGGAAACATTAAGTGCCGCTGGCTTTTATCTGTGTCAGAAAATCGAATAGGCAAGATGAATATGACGTAATAGACATTTAGGACAATTTTGAAATTCCTATTGGACCGCGATCTAATAAGAGAAATGAGATACACATTAATAAATGACTACGTAGTTACACGTTAAATGTGAAGTCATGAATAATTAGCCGTATATTATGACTCGAGAAATTTTTTTATACGGATAATGAAATGTGTAATTAACCATATTAGTTATTATGAAATATCTTACGTTTTTATAACCAGTCTCTGAGAAACTTATATTTGCAAGCGCTTCAAACTCTTAGGAGCAAGAAGATACTAATTATGACTACACAACACAAAAATCTTTCAAGCAAGGATGAATAGCCGTTTACTAAGTATGCGTATTACTTAGTCCGTCTGCGAATGTGTCTACGGTTTCTATCAAGCGTGATTATGGCCTCACCCTGCATAAAGATGTAGATATAAATATTGAAGTTTGAATAAGAAATTTAGAAATCGTATCAATATCAACATGGAGCGTAGCTCTAGAATTAGCGTCGCGAACGTACCGTCCAATTTTGATGAAACTTGACACGGGTCACAAGGAAGACCCAATCTCGATGCATGATTCTAGTTTCACAGTGGTTGCTATAGTAACATAATTACGAACTAGTGAACAGGCGATCTTATCTTTGCTTGTATCATCATTCAGTCACGGTTCTGACGCACTTTACCAGCTATTACCATAATGATGGAATTAATTCAACTTATTGTGAATTACTCTGATATATTTAGTGATCTATGCGAATTGTCCACTTCACTACGTTATCCAGGAATTCATTGGAATTTGGTATTCAGGTAACCGTAGCAACTCAATTGGTAATAATATTAATAACTAAAATTTACATTATTCAAAATAATTTTCATTTTTTTAAATAATTTAATAACAATAAAATAGAAAGATACAGGCATGCCACAGTTTCCTATCGAGCGTTATGAGTATAATAATCATATCTGGGACAATTCCATACATTGCTGTTTCATTTAGAATTAGCAAATTTATTATCTGTCGTCTAATAATATGCTTATGTTACGAACTCTTAGCCTTCTACGTGAATATTTTACACTAGCAGTCCGCCCCGGCTTCGCATGGGTATAAAACAGTATTTGTCCACTATTTATGGATGTAGGAGCTTAAAAAATGGAGAACTTCTCCTGTTTTCCCAACATTTCCCTGCACTGCTCTGCTCCTATTGATTGTACCGTGATGAAAGGTGTACTATAACCAGCTCAGGAGTATGAAAAATAATTGTACCAAGTTTCGTTAAAATCCGTCGAATAGTTTTTGTTTCTATAACGGTTATACAGACAGACAGAATTGGCCTCTCTATAAATTTATTATAAGTATAGATTACGTCAATGTGCGGCTTATGTGAACCAAGCTTTATACTTGTGTAGGCTTTTCGTCGTGTCTCTCGAAGTTATTAGTTAATATTAGTATCAAGAAACCGAGTCAGAGTGGTAATATGTGATTTCGTAAGCATGTAGATCTTAATCCCTTGATGTAGGCGCCGACTTTCTAGATTTGATACTAAGCGTTAGTTATTTGACGTGCCAAGTTCTAGATTTAGCGTTATATCTTTATTCTGCGATGTTGGAAATGGTTGGCGCAAATGATATTAGTTAAAACGTTACAGTTTGTGAATCAGCTACAAAAATACTAAGCTGTTTTATTCAGCGGTCGTAAATTGGGGCGCATTGGAATGAGTGATGACTGGAGAGTGCTTATAGTGTGTACTGACCCTAAGACCGCAGGCCGTAATATTATTGAAAAGACGCTACTGGTTATACAATGTCCAGTTTCAATTAATTGGTTATTGCTCATTTGCATGGCGGTCCTATAAATATATTTCTTTATCGTATCGTCGAAACGACTTGCAATATGCACTTTGCCTAAACTAGTAGTGATAATATTGACAGTTTACACGTAACTTTACAGTTGTTGATAGTTGAAACGTAACAGTGACTATTTTACACACGACATAATTCCTAATGAATGCTATGTCTATCAATATCACATGGTTGATTTTGATAGACATTGAATTTATTGTGAATAATGTTAGAAATAGCAATGGCTAGTAAAATCGCAAACGTATCAAGTTTAGTTAATAAATTGTGAATTATCATTGAGGCATACAATATTTGGCTGGGAAATGTGTCGGAGCTCGATCGTACAGCAATTAGAGTTGTATTGCAATGAGAATATCAAATTAATGTAAGATCTGTACAAACTTGGGTAATGTGATTTATTTAATTTTTGTTTGTTGTGTATCACATACTAGTATTTGACTGCAGATTTGCTCGTGCAGAAATCGATTTTCAAAAACCATTTAATGCATTCATTTGTTTTATTAACTAAGAGCGTAAATCTAAAGTTTTAGGAGTTTAACTTCCAAACCGATGAAATAATATACAATATTTGTACCCCTATCTTAACCCCTTAGGGGTACAATTTCTTAAATTCCTACCTTAATACTCACTTACACAATATAAAGATTCTGTCTGCAAAATCTAAGGATTCTTGGTTGACCCTTTGAAAGATTTTCATTGTTTTGTTGCTTAAACAATTCACAACACCGCAGAACAATACTTACGATTTCGAAACTTCAATGGCAAAACCCTCTGTTTATTCATTTTAATGATTGATCCATTAGCGAGCAGATGAGGTTACAATGTTACATGTTAATGTTCAGTATCTCGAACGCTACTATAACTATTATTGCTATTAAATATGCCACTGCGATCACCTATCCAAGTGCCGGCCCCTCCCGGTATCACTAACAAGCCTTACGGATAGCTTCCAATCTGCAATCGCGTTAATAAGGCTCGTGCGCATAAGGCTGTTATATAGGAAACGACTGCACGAAACGACTTGGCACGTAAACATTATCATCAGATAGTTAATTGTATCAGATTCACTTTGCGCAAATCAATGTTATCAAATTAAGCTTAAGTTATTCTGCAACAATCCGTAAATATGATGTTTATTGGATTGGATTGGATTATTCTCCCATCTGCAATGACGAATGCAAACGTAAAAGACATACAAAAAAGCAATACATAGCACTTGAAATACGTGTTTCTCTTTGAAAAGGAGCATCTTCGGGGCTGTAGCCTTACATCGGTTAGTTGTGGAATAGTGTGCATAGCAAAGTTTTCCGTTTTGTCTCCAGCATTATTATATTAGTCATTACCGTTATATTTAGGTCTATATCTGTCTAATGATGAACATTGTTATATACTAATAAGTGTGACCGCGTCGTGACCTGAGGTGCTGCAGCTACTCGTATATTGGCCAAGTCGCAATCTTCACTCTGTGATTTGTTTACTCCATTGGTTGCCCTTTCTTGGGAAAATATATCAACGCTACTGCCACTTCAGCTTGCCTATTCTCTTGTGCTATGCGATTTAATTTAGTTCTGGGCCAAAATATTTCTTTTACTTCCGATACATACAGACAATCTATGGTCACCAAATTAAATTAAATAATATAGATTTCGTACAATATTTCTCTGTGTAGCCTGTCAGAGGCAGTTGTCGTCGATAGCTGCTATATTTATACCGCGATCTAAATGTGGAATTAGATTTATATCGTAATCAGGAGATCGATTTGAGATAAAATTTAGAACGGTTGTGAGTTGCGCGGGTATGAGAGAATGCAAAAGCTCTGGTAAATTGTTAGGTTTTAACTGGATTAATGTTCTACTGCTGTGTTGCCAAATAGTATTCGCAGCTTCAAGTTATCCATATCTTAAATAGAAGTTGATCACAAAACAATACGATATCAAGTTTCTATAATATTAAAACATGTATTTTATAAACATCACATGAGGTACTGCACCTTATAGATATTCTTTAAACATTTGCTATTGGGCCGACGAGAATACCTACTTGAAAAAAATCATTCTATCTTTGAAATTAAAAAGCTCAACACGGTCCAATGTTACCTTAAAAGGTATGGACGTGTCATTACCTTAGGTCTCAACTTTTAATTAAGTTGAAGTACGAAGTGGGGATCTATAAAACCGACGCCATTCATTTCTACGTCAACTGATTGGTTGATATTATTGACAACATCAACTGTCTGTCCCTTATTATTAGTTCATGCATTTTACGAAGGCGTTTCAACGATTCGTAAATCAGAGCAATAAGGTTGATAATTGAATGAGTTTCATATCGTCTTGAGAAGACCAATGTAGGAACCTTACAATCTTCATCTCGCGAAGGTCAGACAGATAAACTTTATTCGTTAAGAAATAAGATTTAAAATTGAATAATCCTTACATCTACTTTAGGTCCTATCGTTGCATGGTCCTTTGGTATTGACGGACGAATCGTGTGAAGCTGCATACTGACGAGTGCGAATTGGTAAATAGTTTACGGTTACACTGCATTGTGATCTTGTTCGAGCTAAAAGTAACACAAGTATGAACCGTCCTATCCAGCAATTCACACTTAAGTATAAGTTGAGGAGTCGGTTGAGAATCTATCGGAAATCTTACGTTCCTGAACTCGTCAAAGTTTGAACTCGTATAATTAGAAAAAAATGTAACAATACATTTATTATTGATGAAGAATAATATGTATATATGATGTTACTTAACATGTCTATGGGGAAAATTTTTTGATGCCTTTAAATGATATTTTTATTACACAACGAATACATGTGACAATTGTGTGTCCTGGGATCCAAGATAGGGATCGAACCCATAATATCCGGTTTCCTAACCATTGAACTAAGAGCCCAGTGAAAGTAAAACTTTTATCTTTTGCTACTCTAGTTCTTCTAGTTCTGTGTTCCATTTTAAAGGGCGCGGTAGTACATACGTTAAGATATTAGTGTCAAATGTTAAACTGCTAGCAAAGGTAGAATTTCATGCCAATTTATAATTGTATGCAGACGTCCGTGACTGCACTGACCAAGTTAAATCAGGTGAATTGCACGCAATCGTATTTTGCGAGTCACCGACACACATTTGCAAAACAAATTCCTATACTCTTGCTTATTTCTGTTATTGGCAATTATCTGACACCGCTAATTGAGGATTGGTCACTCGCTATGACGATAGCAATACCTTTCCCCGATTTATTGTTGCCCCCCGGTTGCCACATATTAATTTATGGTGTTGCATCGAATGGAAATACATTTGCATAATTGAGAAACATTAGTTTGTTATCGGCAGAGGAGAAAGTCTGTTAATATATGGTTCACGGTGCTGTGTCCATTATTGGCTCTTGTCACGGAAGTCACAACAAGATTGTAAGATGTTTGTGGCTTCTGAACGTGAACGCGGCTTCGGCGTGCGTCGTGGGCTGTTCCGTGCTGAGATAGTGTTGTTATTAATTATGGTTGGGATTTCACACGGTCTACATTAGCTAGAGTCTATGGCACACCGTTGGCCGATAAATTACGAGTACGTATATACACCCAGAGACAAAAATACCAGTTCTCTTAATACAAATATTTCTCGTGTGACAAAAATGCATAAGTGTTACGTGAGTGATTGAACAAGTCTGTCAACTCACCACAGGACAGCGTTATAGACTATGTCTTAAACGCTCTTTTTTTGAACAAAAAAAAACGATTCAGAAGCCAAAAATTTAGAATACATTTACGAACATCGTGACACGGGATTTTCATATATATACAAAGATGTCAACAAACAGATGTCAGTATCGATAAACATCTATCAAACAGTTTAATGATGTCCGCGCGATGTTTACAGTCAATAAATCGATACCAGTTAATCGGCGTTCAGCGAAGTGAGGAAAAATCGATTCGGCGATCCGATTGAGTCGTCAATCCGTATCGTGTTACAAATGTGTTTAGTGTTCGGTCGTTGTGTTTGAATAATACTCACCATATTATGAGAATATCGTTTCGTCTGAGTTTTGTGTAGCATTCGCTTTGAAAATAGAAGCTTTTGTTTAGGTTGGTAGCACTGTCTATTCAACGATCACTGTCGCTAATATCTGTGTACCTTAACCCTAAAATCTGGTGTGTGTTATGTACTTAGTAATTCATTATTTTAGGATGGCTTATTCATATATTAGTGTCAATTTATGATACACGCGTTATGTCTTAACATATTTATCTTGGTTTTAATTAGATTTAAATTTATTCCATTATGATACTAATTATAGGACCATTAAATATGATGGGTTCGCCCATAAATTTACGACTATCAATAAATTATTTGCTATCAACTATTTGAGTTTGCCGTCAAATTAATGGAAATTTCCTGCTAAAGGCATGCATTGACGTTTGATCAATGAATAAGTTTTGACATGGTTTCCATGTATGCATGGTAGGTATATTTATCTATGGAAATTAGGTAGCTAGCAGATGGAACTATAAAATAATGAGTTATGTAAGTAGTTTATTACCCGCCCGGTCATTTTTCAAATATTGTATACAACGTTTGTTGGTTGTCCTTACGGATAGTTTTGTGAATTCTTTTAAAAGCCGTTTTGTCTCTCTGGACTAAGTCCAAACTTTTTGACTGTTTGAATACTTTCAAGAAGCTCGCGAACTTGCTTGTGGAATAGAGTGTCTATGGTCATCTCAGTTTCCATAGATTCGTTACTAACTATAAGGTGATTTATATTTTGCATGACATTTGTTTCAACGTCAGCAACCTCAAATCCAAAACTCAAACTCAAACTCAATTTTTTTCTTCATTATAAGGTATATACATACACTCAATGAAGGTCATGTTTTAGTCCTCGT
>DWGJ01000988.1:0-23153 GCA_018246895.1 Aspitha aspitha aspitha
AGTGTGTGTAATGTTTTATTTATTGATTTAATGTACTTTACAAGCATTATCATTGAAAAATATTAGTGTTCGCCACTTCTCCTACACATAAACTATAAGTGTGCCAAATTTCATACTCCTTTGTGGCCGCAATTTTCGTAAAAAGGTATCCAAAGTTTTCCCTTCACGTATTTATATATATGTAGATTATAACATGGCACTCGGTTCCTAACGGAATAAAAATAAAACGTCTCTATAAATATTTCTATATATGTATATGTATGTACAAGTACCTATATACATAAATATAAAGTTCTGAACACAAAATGAGAAAAAATATGTTTCTTAAAAAAGTCGTCACAACGAGTTTTGGGTTGCATAATTCAGCAATTTATAATCATTAACGTTTTTCTGAGACAGGACGAAGCGCAGGCGCAGGGTGAGCCGAGCGGTCGCGCCGCGCACAAGGGTGCAAGCTAAATTGAGATATCTCAACACGTGATTGATTGCGAACATGATTGGCATCTTCAGACTATCAACAGCAAGTATGTAAATTTTTATCTCTTTCTATCAACAAGCATTGTTACATTATTTTTTGCTGTCGGCTTGAATTCAAAAATCTCATTCCACGCGAATGCTCTTTGTGAGAAATATTTAATATGCCTCATGTATCAGCCCTTCACTGGTCGATGTCGGCGACGTGGCGGCCGGAAGGTGCGCTTCAGTAGTAACTGCGCGCTCTGAATGATTACCGTTATAATCCCTCATCGAGCGTAACATGTTGAGTGTAAAAGACATCATTAACCACATCCTTAAAAAGGCAAACCGGAGCAATCATTAAAATCGTAAAATATTGTAAAAAGAAAATAAAAACAACGACGTGTCTCGTTACGCGAGTACCCGTTCCTACGAAAGTGAACACAATGATGTCAGTGTAGCGATAAAAAGTAGAGCAAAAAATATCCTGAATAAGCGACCACGCTCAAAACACGCGAGATACTATTAAGTGGCTTCTAAATGCTATCGATACTCAAGTACAATCTGTTCCAATAGCTAGTCTTATCAAATACATCTAAATAACATATTTATTGCATGAATGTACGTCAATGAATAGAGTTGTTGAGGTCGAACTTGTTAACAAAAACTGGTAAAGCTCTCCACTCGTTGTAGTGGACAAGCGGAAGTTTATTAGTGGCGCTTAAAAGGTATTATATGACATTCATATGTAAATAAGCTTACGCTATAATTAACGTACTTACTCATACTTTTAATGCAAATTCTAAGATTTAATGTTTTAATGAGGGAAATACGTGTTATAATTAACTTATGTGTACTATGATTCTCTATGCTACGTAATTAAATTACAAGTACTAGAACATTGTTTTACAATTATTTATCTGTGGCAAACAATCGAAATCAACTAGTCGACATGTCCTACGATGCAGAGAAACAACCACGCCAAATCAAGTAGCATTCATAGGTATGTACGTATGTATATTCGAGTGTTAATATCGCCCGACGCTACTTCAGTTTACATATTAGTATTATATTTGTCATGAGAACTTGAAATCAATAATTATGGGGAAGAACATAGTTTGTTTAGTAATAATATGTAGAATAATATAAAATAGTGAAACTTATATTATAATTTATTTAGTTCAAAAAAACTAAGAAGTTTATCTCTCTAAAGACTGTTGATTTAATAATATTAATATTTATCTATCTTTTTTTAAGGTTGTAATTGGGATTTAATTTTTTTTTACTTACATAGGTACTTATGAAAATAAAAAACTGTCAAAGGCTAATTTAAAATCTAAGGAGAATATTAAAATGTCTAACAAAATAGTATAAATATTACATAAATAAGCACTTTTCCCAAGAAAAATCGTATTCTCACGCTAGTAATTTGAATAAGAAGTATGTAGGTACTTCCATATTATTTAAAAGAATATACAATAATATGTCAAAAAAGCGGACAAAATTGCATATGCAATTATTTTTTCTCAGTTACCTTTGTCAATAAGTCAATGTAAACCAGAACACACAACCTTTTACATACAAAATATCAAACACTCATGTTCTTTGTTAGCAAGCGTTATGATTAATTGCCCCATTTTGAGGCTGATCGATTAACTTTAGTATCTTAAGCGAGTATAAAACGCTTTAGAGTCAGCCCTTCTACTTCGTTTTTGCTACCATTTTAAATTTCGATTAATCAAAAGGAATTGAAATGCAAATAAAGAACGTACAGTTCCTGCATGCATAAAAGTTATGATGCATAGAAGTTATAGCGTGCGAACATCGGTTTAGACATTTGGTTAGCGGTCGAAATTTAGTAAAAATTACGAAACGTAGGTAGATACGTACGTACGTAATATACATAAGTATAGGTACTTATTAGTATTGCAATAGCTTCTACTTCTAACCAGCAGCTCGTATAAATTGACGGTTTCTTTATAAGATAAAATTAACGTGTATTTTATGCACATATATACTTAAGTGGATTTTGTGAAAAATCTCATGTATAAATACTGAGTGTGGTGTGAGTTTAGTGGATATCGCGAGTGTTATGATATCAGGCAGGCAAAGTTTCGTCAAAACAAGGCGGTGCCGGTCATAATTATACTGATGTCATGCACGCTCGCATCGACTAAATCTCTCTTTTTACTAAATTTTCTTATGAGATTATATGCTTTTCGACACGCAAAACTCGCAATATTCGCATCGCGTGTGAATATTTTAACTGTCAGGTACCTATATAACTAATGACTATAATTGCTCTGGAGGCTGGTATGGTAATTATTGTTCGAAATTTTAAATAAATACACGCACGGTATAAAAAAGGCGAGAAATTAGTGAGCTAATAACTTTCAAAAACTCCGATCTGTTTATGCTAGGTATTATGTATATTCAAACGATGTCATAACCTCATTGTCACCATACAATTTACGTAGGTATGCATATATAAAATAATAAACATGCAAAAGTACATTATTGGTGATAATTAAACTAAGACAGACGCCTAATATGCATAAGAATGTAGCAGCAGTTTTCTTTTCTTATTGAACCGCATGGGCGCTCGTTAAGGAAACACGATGTTTGCCGCGTCGAAATTATTTTATCATAATACGGTAAGGTTATTGTTTAAAGGGAGCGATATTATCCGAGCGGCCGGCTCCCGGGGCGGTCATTGTGTTCCTATATGGCGAATGTCAAAAGCTTCGTCTTAATTATCGGGCGCGGCTATACAATGCGGACTCGATTGCGGCGAGATAAGCGCTCTATATCTATCCAACTTCGTATTGAATGCACGGCCGGACCCGCGGCCCACTTACTGCCTTAATAATAACTTCAAACGTATGTCGCATTGTATCTCTGATTATTCGATCTAAGCCCATTGAATATAGATAAAACGTATTTGAATATGCGCTCGCTGTCTAAAAGAAAAGTCAGTGTTTTTCTATTGGTATTTATACCGTGTAAAGGTTCAAGTACGCAGAGTGATAAGATTTCTTTTTCATTTCAAATTTTTATACATAACAAGATCTACGTATTTTCGTATAATAACTATAGCTAGTTTTTACATATAATTATCTAAACGAAATTAACTAGATCAAATAAACTTGCCTTTCAGGTTTTTCAAAAGAACTTGACAAATCAAACAATAAAAAGAAACAATTAAATTGTTCCATCGCTGTGTTTACTCTCGATTTCTAGGGAAGTATTAAGAAACAATAATGCCAGGGGATTTCCGATTTCCACGGAAAAAACACGTGAACATCCATGTAGGTAATATTTTTTGTCGTATTTAAGAAAAGTTTCTCACGGCATAATGCTCGGCCATTGTTATGCTATACAAGTCATCTTTAATAGGCTACTCGATTAAAGCAATTATTATTGCGTATTCTTAACACGTATTTATGAGTATCTACACAATCAATGCAGGCGTAATATTATTCTTTATTTGCATGATTAAAAGGTCTGAATCTGAATGAGTGATTCGTTAGCAGACACAGGAAATTAGTATTGAAAGTATTCCTTTTTTAAATCTTGAAACCTGTTTACCTGTCAGTTTATACTCCTATGTTTATGTACAAAATATAAAATTGGTTTCCAAATAAAGCTATGGCTAAAAATATGTTACATAACATACTAATTACATAATTTATGTATTTGTTAATTGTACAGAACAAATAAACCTAAAATAAGAATTCCGATAATTAGAAAAGTCATGTCAAATGACATAAATTTGTTATTATGTACGACTAAATTAAATTAAAGATTGTTTCTTAAAAAATTGTAATCAAAAAGTTTTGTAAACTGATAGTAATAACAACTAGGTATGGTTTTGAAAGTAATTTTTTGCGTTACAGTCGGTGAAGCCAGGCCCGGGATTGGAACGGGGTGAAATTGATACTGTTTTTGTGGTCAGAAGACCCTGGAGGAGAGTGGATAGCGTGTACATGTATATACTTTTTCCCTGTTACTACTAATTTTAAAATATTGACAAAGCTGCAATTCTCCGATCATTGATGATGCCCAGTTGTTGCCAATATCGACAATATTTGTACAGTATTTATTTATTTATTTACTTGGGATCCCCAACATCGTAAAATAGATAATTTTACAATGTAATGTATCTTGTGCTTCCTCAATTAAATTAGAATTATATCATTTATTTTATTGTACTAATGGGACTTAAAATTAAATAGAGATGTTAAGCGCTTAGCTGCGGTCATGTTTTACGATTGCTCATGCCTCTAACGTGCGTGGTTAAGCTTTCTAAGATCCGAGAGAGGCAAACATCCGGCCACCTCACCGTTAAGGGACTCTACCATTCAAATAACCACAAATTCCTGGTTTCTCTTTGGACGCTGGAAAAATATTACATTTAAACGATATGCTCTACGTGTTCTACTAAAATTGAGGTATATTCTACATACAAGTAAACATAATTTTCAAATTATGTAAAGCTGAAATATATCAATGTCAATAGATTCGAAAGTAATTTACTAAATAAAAGTTAAAATTAAAATGTCAGATTTCAACAAATTTATTATAATCCTTGAAGTGTGATTGTTGATGTTTTCATTTAAACAATGAACCACGTTGTAATGTATAATGTAAATGTAATTGTTTGCCGCTATGTACATATAATAGCTCATTAAATTAATTGCGACCAGATGAAACTGATTTTTCATAACAAAAACGTCTACTCTTATAATACAATGTGATGTTAGCTGCATGTATGTAGGTACTTACATATTTTATTAATTGGCTTGTTTAAATTCTATATGTAAGTATAACGTGAATATTTAAAAATAAATTAAAAACATACCTACATGTGTATATGTATCTTCAATATGTATAGTTATAAATAACATATTTATACCTATCTAAGTGTATTATCACGGAATGTTTTATTAATATGTACCTATATCAAATGCTATTTCTATACAATAAGCGTTAAATTGTATCCGATAACCTAGTGCTGTTGATTTATAAGACGGTTTGCATAATGTAACAATAAGCCAACCAACGATTCAGCACAACATTGGCTGGTACTATAACGTGTAAATTTGTTAACGTTAAGCTTCAAAATCGAAGTAGCATGTAAATTGAAATCCTTCACTTACAGGCATACGTGCTAAACATTTGGTTATCAATTCATAATCGCGCATTAGAAAAGAATTTCAAAATCGACATTATTGATTACATTATTGAGTACAAAACGGATGAATCAAATCGATTGAAATAGAAATTCTAGTGTTGGACTCTACTCCTAATTTCTATATTACGTGTTGATACTAATTTTAGTATTTCATTTAAAAGGAATTTCAAGAAAACTCATTAGAACTGTGTTTTCAACAAGCTATGTTTTTTTTGCCAATGAAATATTGAACGAAAAACTAACGGAGAGGTTTCAGTTAATTTATTCAAACATTAATACTTATCTTACTTATGTATTAATATCAATTTAATAATGGCTTGATGGCGTAATATTTGAATGGCGATTAATGAACTAGATGTATAATATCAACAGAAGATTATTGAAACAAGAATAACGAGTGTAGTTCGTGACTTACCTTTACAGTTTGATTCTTGAGCGGTTTGTCCGGATCATGTATATACTCGAGTGTGATGCCGTAGAACTGTCCCTTGTTGATGTACGTAATGCGATCGTCTTCCCGTCGCTGCGAGCTGCTGCTGGCCGTTTCTAGGTGATACTTGAAACCGTACGGTGAAAACCTGAACAAAAAAATAACAACATCGAAGTCATGATATTAGATAAGAACGCTTACGACCTGATGCCTTCTGGTGTTCTTAAGATTAAGATAACGCTCAACAACTTACACATTACAGAGTAGCACGGTAGGTCACTCTTCACTCGCAGCAACATTTGTTGGAACATAAAGTGCACGATGTGAGCGGGTTTGGTACATGTTATTTAGAAAAAGTGCGATTTCTTCTTTGTGATACTTATCTACGGATACATGTTCTCGACAATAAAGTAATTCCATGAAGTAAAGCAATAAAAGTGAGCAAAAAGTGGAAATCTTAATTGCGCTACCAGTAAAGCTTGTCAGCGGTGTTGTTATATAAAGGCGCAGAGATCCAGTTAGTAGTGCGTAATGAAAAACTATATTTTCTCGTGATTTCCTGCGCTTGGGATAAGCGGAAGGAAAACCCCGCTAATTTAGCCGAGATCGCGTGCGGCGACTCGTTAACGGCCACGCGTGAGTCGCACGACAGCCTCAACACGCGCCTTCCCGCGCCTTGTCGCGCCTTGTCGCCGATCTCAACCCACGCCGTGCTCAACAGCGGTGCACAAACGTAACTACGAGTAGGCACACATAATGTCTTTTTTCAAATGGCTTTATTGTATTGTGCTTTAAATTATATAACATGATAAAAAGCTATAAATTGATACAGCTTGTTTAATCTACGAATAAATCATGCAAAAAATACATATGTACCTATAGCAAGTGTGCATCGGTTCGATTCTTGACTCACGGTTACACCATTACTTAAAGCTTATTGAAAACAATTTGGTAAACAACCCCGCTGATGTTTGCGATTTAAACTGAGCTCGAGCAGATAAAGGCTGTGTAATGCAAACGCTGGCCGACATTGACGGATCGGTCGCAGCGGCGCTCGCCTATCTGATTCTCTGTAAGTTATTCCAACCGCAATTTCCATTAGTGTCATGACTCTCCATTGTCATTTGAACTATTCTTATCCTTTCCTAACGAACAATCGATAGACAATTCGGATAAAGAGTTCTTATATAATCGATTAATTACATATCTATAGAACGTAAGGGCACTGAGCTGCATCGGCTTATAAATACGAGTGAGAGCTGCAACAATAAGATACATTATCGCATGAGAGGCAACAGTCGACCGTATTCTATAATAAATACCGTATTGTTTTCCAATGAGCTTCATTACAAATTTCAGCAGCGAAGCGACCAAAAAAAAGACACTTCCTGCGTGAAGGCGAGGCCCTTTCATGAATAAATCAATCGGTGAGGCGCGGAAATTGATGAGCGGACAAAAAGTCTCGGAACGTAGCAACAACAAAGTGCTCGCAATAAAAACGCATGCCGCGATAAGAGTCACCGGCCGGCGTCCCGCAGAGCCTGTGCGCTCCACCGCCAAATTAGATGCGCATAAATCAGCTCCACTTAAACTTCACCACGCACCGATCACAAAGACTTGTGCTAACATTACGCAGTTACGATCACCATATAAAGCTTAAAATACTTATTAAATTACCAGGTACAGGATTTCACATAGTTATCACTATTCATAAGTAGAAACTTCTGTATTTCATATTTCTATTCCTTGAAAATCTGATCAATTCGATAGTGCCTGCCATGTCCGGTCTGTTACATACGAGTATATACATATATGTATAACATACAAGATGAGGTAAAATAGCGTGGAGGCGTGACGGTAAGCGCTGCGGTGGTTTAATGAGAACGTTTAAGTAGCTTAATAGCAGACTGATTGCCGGCTGGCGGCACCAGCACGCAGCGGCTCTACCATCACTCATTGATAGAGTCACATTATTCCCTGTCAGAGACCCTTTAAATCATCGAAGAAAACACTTAGACAAGCGACTACTTTATATGCAAATTTCCAACAATCTATAACATTACATTGATGATTTTTAGAAAAAGATGGACCATTCATATTGTACAGTACACAAGTACGACAATTTTTAACCTACTCTTTGTTCCGCGACGTTTATTTATTGTTACCATCAATTTAGTACATTGATCAATATACATATACCTATATATCTCAGACTTTGGCTCCTGTCCTTGCAATTACGAATTTAAACTTAAAGATCCTTTTAGATATTTGTACATATACATATAATGTGTATTGTAGATGAAGAACGGCAGTTTTGTAAGCACAGAGATATTTGGAGCTCACTGCTTTCTGCCTACCCCGTGAGGGTCCTGGCGTGACGATATGTATGTATAATATGTTATGTGTATTGTCGTGTATGTTTTGACATCATTCATAGCAAATAGTGATGGCGTAGAGCTATCATTAGAAGTGGTTGTATGATTCGTGTGAAGATCACAACCCAAGATGTGAATGTCTTACTCGTATTTATGCATCCTAACGCACCCAAAATTTTTTGAGCATGTATCAATTAAATATTTTAAGGTTTAAAACACGTATACATACATAACTAATTTATAGTAAATATTAAATACAAGCGTACGCAAAGTTTAGCTACCATTTTTTTTTCTTAATACGAGATTTTACATTTATGTATTTTTAGAAACCCATCACGGCATATTAGACACCTTTTTGTAAGTGATAATTGCTGATGTATACAAATTTTGATTAAGTTGAAGCTTTTAAAATCTCATTCCGGTGTTGAATGTTGGGCAAGTAAATAAAGTAGATATTGCGGGCATTGACAGACGGCTGGGCAGTCGTTGAGCACTCGGACGGTAAGTAATAGTCCAAACATTTGTGAGGGCGTTGAAATACTTCGATGTTGAAGCGAGGACTTGTAATCAGCCGTGGAACGAGCGCGTATCGGAACCGTAGGTAATTTAAGACGATAGAAGCGACTGAGTTATTTGGGCCAAATGCAACCAAGTAATTATCAAGATAATAATGCTAATGCACTTATCATGTTGACGACTGTTTCCGCCCCGCCTCGCGCCGCTAATTTGACGATCTATTCCCAATGTTACTCTTACGATTCCTACTTTTCTATTTAATTATTTAAGATTTGAATTTAAGGTTTTTCAATACTAAATACGATTACTACGTAAGTTACGACGAAGTACCTTAAGTACATTATTTTTCTACTACAAAAATATAAAGATAAACTACATTTATTACAAATTAATTGAACCATTTAATTACTTACGTATCTCAGGTATCCAAATAGAGTTGCATGAAAACAAAGTACATTGTATTATTTAACAGTTACTTAACGTGTATCATGCTACAAACTATTAGGTATTTAGTATTCGATAACGTCACTATGAAGTGGATTACTAATATTTTTTTTAATTCCGTTAACTTTAACTAACTAACTAACTTTAACTCAAAAACTTTTAACAACAAATAAATTCAGTTTATTACCAAACGACTCATAGAACCTTATATACAGTATTTGTTTAAATATAATTTTATTTTTTCAATTATTACCTAAAAAGTGAATATAAAAACCAATAAAAAAACACAAAGAATCTGTTAAATGGACGTACCATTATCGTATCCATTAAACGAACGTATCAAGTTGAATTGTTACGAGACAATTAGCTCCGGAGAAAAAATTAGGAAATTACCAATTTACACACTTTTACTGTTGTATTCAGTGATCACGAAGTTCAAGTTAACACGTCTCGTGGTGCGAGTAACAGCGTAAGTGTACGACAATAACACGTTACGGTGTGTTTTATGAGGTTTCTATCAATGTGAGGGCCATCATTTTTTTACAGTTACACAGCATGCACAAGGTTTATACATGTGGTATTACTCGAATATTAATTTTATAAAACACTACTTTGTACGTTTAACAATGTACCAAAATTCATATTAATACTACTAGTACATAATTTTGTCAATAATAATTGAAATTTTCTAGTAAAAGAAATAAGTTCAATATCTCATTATACGAGTACTCAGTCCAAAGATGACGTTAAAGTCTTTTCTAAGAGAAATTTAAATTAGATTTAAAAACGAGAAACACCGATTTCGGTTGACGTATGCAATATTTCTATATGAGTAGAAATTACTAATTCATGTTTTTAAAGAGACAGCTGCGAAAACCAAACTAATAGTTATTACTGAGAATTTGAAAATGTACACGTTTTATAGGGCAGGTAAAACATTTCAATTTTGAAAGTGGTTTTCAAAAAGTAAATAAGTACCTCAATTTAGTATTAAGATTCAGCATGTCCCGCACGTGGGCGCATGTCTCTCTTTTAAGACTGCAATAGGGGAAGTAATGACACGTTGACAGCAGTTCGTATGTGAAGTTTTGAAATCACTATTGGACTATTTAAAGCGGCTAAAAAGAGCTCAATATGTACCTCAATAGGTACCTTAAAATAATTACTAGTAACTTATACTGGTAGTTAAATAGACATACAAAAGACAACCAATATTTGCAATAGAAAATTTTAGACGAAAATCGTTAATAACCAGCGGAGTGATTGGAGACAAGTGAAATCATTCAGAGATCTAAAAAGAACAATTAGCCTGTAAAACCCTGCGATGAGGTATACGCTCTAGTGCTGATCTATTTGTTGTACATTTTATGTTTCGACTAAGTGCTGACGACTAACAAATGTAGAAGTGCGCAGTGCACTAACCGAGATTAGTGAAGAATGGGACCATTTTGGGATGATTCCCGACCACATACTTAACCAGATTTTTATTATGCACACCTGCATGCCTCAGTAAATAAAGCTAGAGACTGTTCTTCATACACCTGGTACCTATATATTGTTTACCAAGATTAAATGTGGCTAAATAAAATTGCAATTCCGAAAATCCAAAAGTAAATTTCAATAATATGTGTATATACATATATGTATGTATGTATATACCATAGTAACGACAGGTAGCAGCGGCGTACTGAAGAAAGTTTAGAATGGTAATAATGTATAAATATGAGCTATTTGTAAATATTTTGAATGAGAAAAAATACATTGTAGCAGTGTTATTTTTTCTCACACATAACCCTAATTCCGGCTCTTTAACTTGATATTTAATACACCTTCCTTCCTTAGTGCAAGTAGGTATCATTTCGTATTTCGTCTTAACTGTCACGGTTTTGTGAATGTAAATAAATGATGTTTGTTCATTATTTGAATAATATTTTAAGTTCAATAGCAAATTTAATAGTATTTGTACGAGTAGATCATTGTATATCATCATCATCATTGACCTGCGTCTAGAGAACAATTGTATTATTATAAAGTACTAAGTACAATTAGGCTGAAGCAAAGATAGCCAACACAGTTTATTGAAAGTAATTTAAGATTTGACCCAAACCTGTTTTGTGTCTTAAAACAGGTTTTGGTCAAAGTTTTGACAACATAATTGTTGAACTAAACCTATGAATCTAAAGTTATTTGTATAAACTTATTACTTACAGTTTAGCGATTTGTATTTTATCAGCATCGTTCTGTCGACCAAAATCGTGCCAGGGGCGAGTGCGGGGCGCCTGTGCGGGGGAGTGGTGCGCCGACGGGGTGCCGCGGCCGTCCTCGCCTGCCCCGGGCTGCTGGCATATCACCGTGTACTCGAACGACTGTGCGGACATAACATACCTTTTAAACAATAACATTAATTGCACCAACCACGGTCATAGAATTTTATCCCTTCTAACACGGTGGTAGTTGATTGCGTGATTGTTGCAGATTACATAATTATTTTAAGATTCCTAACCCTTTTTTCGTATTTATCCGGCTGTCAATCTTAAGTTTAATACGAAATCATTCAAACTCAGTAATTGATATTTTTGCATTTTGTATGCTTTCTATTACTTAAATAGAGTTCCCTGCTTTTTCTGAGTACCTATATACTGCATAAAAAAATATTTATTGCTAATGTATGTACACACAATTATCCCGTGAACCTACCTTATAAAATTATTAATTGTATGCCTAGGTTTGTTAAAACTCTTCTAATACATTTTTAAAAACCAATCATTAGTTCAGAGTTCTTAGAAAAATATTCGAAATATATTTACCTTTTCATGCGTTAACAACATCTATGTATTATCTATTAAAACTTGTATCAATATACAAATAATATGTAAATGTTAATCATTACATAGAATTAATTTAGTGTTGAGGTTGTCGGAGGCCATTGCCAGTCCACGTGTTATGAGTATATTTTTGCATAATTATTTCAATTATTGTTATTCGCTATTCTAACGAACTTCTTTAAATCACATACCGTTACATACTAAATTTGATTCGACCTTTTGAGGTCACATATCGAATTTTCACTATATGATCGTATTTGAAAACCACAAAAACACATTATTATTATAGTGTATTTCAAACTGTTAAAAAATCAGCATTTTGTATTGTATTTTACACTTGTATACAGCCATGCTTCGTTTGTACAAACGAGACCGACTATTTTAAATCGTGAACGTTTTCATTTGTCCAATAATGTTTCATAACTTTATCACGTAGATTTCTATAGGTACCTAACTGGGGATATTAGATTCATTCGCATAATTATTTTGCATTACGTATACACTTGCCTCCTAATCACAAGCATGCTATGTCATTTAATTTTTACATTTTAATCATTCATAAATTAGCGTTTTAATAGCCATTAGCTTATGATAATGATTTCTAATTAGAATATTGTTACAATTACGTCATCATAGTTGCGATGCGGTCTGCAAAAAGAATAATTTCACTAGACTCTAATAATAAACACTATTAAGTAAATAAAATTATTTTATTGCATGCTTTATAATGTCCCAGAACGTCACTTTAATCGAGAATTCAATAGGTACCTATGTGTGATAATTATATTGCGTTTGTCTGTGTCAAAGTGAATAATGTTATTGCAAGCCTTCGTTGCTATGATTCAAAGTGCCCAGTTGCCATCGTTTTATTTACTGAATACAATGGTAGCTAATATTCGATCTAGATCATTCCAGTATCTACGTACCGTGCGGATCGTGAGCGACACACCTAGGAACTACGAGTCCTTCAAAAGCACTTAGTTGTAAAAGCTTAACCTGATTATACGCAGTCATGTCAATTTGTTTTTGTAATGCGTAAAGTCATTACTTGAAAATCAAACTTGATCTATTCTTGTATGAAGTCTCAATGTAAACATCGTAAGCACATACTGTAAAAATATCATAACGAAACTACACACCGACTACACTTGAGAAACATCTAGTACTTATTTGTAACTAGATATTTCTAGCATTTAGTGATTCATAAAAAAGATGTTAGTTGAATGAAATTACTACTGAAAACAAAGCTTAATTGGAAAAAAGCAAACATAGGCCAATAAGATTTTATTTTTGACCTCTTACTACAAACCTAGATGAAAAAAGATAATACTGACAGCAGATTGGAGACAAAAAGGAGAGACACGTTATCTTTTAAGTCCACTAAGCGATCTTTGCGATTTTATTGAACCAAATTTCTATACTATATACTACTTGTAATCTAGGAGATAAAAGTATTATTGTATGTCTTCTTAGCTATTCATTATTTTTGCAGTATTATCAAGCAAAGTACAAGTGAACACCGATTCAATTTTAATTATATGTACATATAAATGTTAACAAAGAAAAGTGAACCAATTAAATGAAATGTGCTTTTATTACGACAAAATAAACATACATATGTACCTATTGTTTCAGATAATACATATAATAACGAAGAAAACTTAAGTGAGTTCTAATAGGAATATTTTATAGGAGCTAAAATTATTCCTATGAGATTATAAGTAACGTAAAATATCTTGGTTTTTTTTTTATAGTAGAGAAATAGAAATGGTGACAAAACTTTACCGTAACTTAAACTAAAACTTACATCAAAATCGAATGTATATACAACTTAAAAACCATGTATTATTATTTCCGCCTTGGTGCTTATACGATTTTATATTGCTTTATTTTTTGTTAACATTTAATTGTTTCTAGCGTAGTGGCTTGTCCTTGGGGCTAACAGTTTATTTGCATGAAATCCATAATAAATGTTATCTAACGGCCTGTAGTACCTGCATGTTTTTATTTAGGAAGGATTTCGCAATGTTAAAAATACACAATTTATACAATATGAGGCGTATGTTTAAGGAAGACCACTTTAAATACTCCAAACTAAGCTGTATTAGCTATATATACATAATTATATTGAATTTTAGAATGATCTTCATAAATAGATTATTTATTGATATATTTATAAAGATTATAGAGACAAAGAGCGCGGGAGGGCATAATAATGTTATATTGCAGGGCATCAACTTGCGTTAACTATGTAGGTTATATATTTTAAAAGCTATTGTAAGTACAAGGAAAAACGACTGCGATAGTAAAATATTAGTACCTCTCCATGACAGACAGACCGTGCCCAACAATACGTGTATAATAAATGTAAATACAATATGAATATAACTGTAGTGATTATGTCCGCACTGAAGCATGTCAGATGTAAATGATGTCATAATATTTGTTTGTGTGCGTGTGTAAAAGGCCCGCCCGCCCGCGCCCTTGTCCGTCGTAGCACCGACCTGCTGGACAGCGGTGTGATCTCGAGGGGTGACTGCATCCGCTCCGATGCCGCTGTCTGGTGACGGCAGGTCCACAGTGAGGCCAGCGGCCGCAATAACACTCTTGCTGTGATATCGAGGAGCGGCATATCGGTCGCCGAAAGCGGACGCTGAGGCCGAGTCGGTATCGCCATAGGGAGGAGCTGCCCTTTGTTGATAACCTTCACCGACAAAATACTCTCTATAATAAGGCTCGCCGGCGAAGGTCGTCGATTGGCGTGGGTATTGATCGCCATAGGGAGTGGGACTTGGTGTGCCGGGGGGCGCAAACATCTGCGCTGCATACATTGCTGCGTCCGGCAGAAGAGAGCCGGCAGATGAGGCCCGCGACGGCACCGGTGACGGCGATGCCGCTTCGCCGGGCTCGCCGACCGCCACCTGCGGACACACGCGCCTGTTACACGCGTTCTCCCACGACAATTGTCCGCTCCTTAACGTCGACGCGTACATGCCGCGACGAAACACAGTTCACAGCCACGTACACTAGGTCCGATCGAACACGTTCACAGTTGAATGTAAAAAAAATTCCGTGATATTTCAGCGATCCTTAAGGTTCACCTATGTCGGCATGCACTGGGCGGGCAGCGCTGGCCGGCCTGATAGGGGCGCGGGCGGGCGCGGCTAGTGCGACTCGAGCGAGGTGCTCGGCACATCGTACGCTAACCGCGATAAATAATACATGAGTAACCGGTAAGGAAAGTGTGTGAGTGCGTGCGCGCGCGACGGCGGCGTACGGACGTGTGACGCACCTTGTGTCGCGGCGGCTTGAGCGCGTGCGGCTCGGGCTCGTCGACCACCTTGCGGCTGAGATCCTCGGGCTCGCGCTTCACGAGTCCCGCGTGGAGCAGGCCCGAGAGCTCGCCCAACTCCGCCCCGTGCGCGCCATTGGCTGCCTTCAGTGCTCCGCCGGCCCTGCGGAGGGGAGACAGGCGTGATTGGCGACAATGCGCGCGCGCCGCTATTTCTACGATCGACCTCGTAGTGCACGCGCAAAGTCTCACTATCATTTTCTACATCCTTAATATGTTATTCCCTTTGTATAAAAACATTTCTTGTAGAATAATGAAAAAGGTGTGCTAATTATCAATCAGTAACGAATTCCGTAATAAAAATAAATATCGTTTTAATTGAAATTGCTAAGATATTTTTTAAATTTTCTTCGTTTACTCTCAAAGCATTGTGCTGAAATTATAATTCTGTTAAAATAACACTATCGTGACTCCCCTGCATATAAAGTACTATAAAACGGTAGCAACATATTAAACAACACAAAACGCAAATAGGATATTGGAGATTCACGATGCAACCATTCCAAGATATTTATGCTTAATTTCTGTTTGTGGCAAAATTATATAAATATGGTTCTTTATATCAGAACTTTGCTACTAGCAAGTAAACCCGATACCTATTCATAGTAACATAATGGCCCTCAAATGAGATGCGTATGCCTAGATAGGAAATTGTTACATTCTGTAGCATTAATAGGATGGTTCTACCTATATGTATGTACCTCACAAATATGATTGTAAAAGAGAAACAGCCTTAACATTGGTCCTAAAAGTAAATAAAACCCATGTACCTACGTGTTATTGCTGCTAATATGTAATACCTATAATTAATTACTTAAACTTTGTTCTTAGCATAACTCAATAGGTATGCTAATAATAAAACTATAATCATTCAGTTACCTACGTAAGTATACTAATCAATATTTTATAATTAAAAATTCTTCATGACAGATTTCTAATATTTATTTTCAATTTTATTTTGATTGTTTTATGTGACGAGAGTAGCGAGCAATCAATCAGGCAATAGACACAACACAAGTGACCAATGCCGCCCGTGGTTATTTGCAGACGATCTCTAATAGAATTTTGCAAGGGCTTGGTAGTGTCAGTTAATGTACTTAGTTAATGAGAGGTCCTAATAATATTATTAGTTGGTGGTTGGTCACAGATGCGCTCTTGAAGACTAAGATTGTCGTTCCAGACCTAGTAGGTATACAAGTACATCGCCATATACCCACGTGCACCCTAAAAACAAATGCATAATTACTTCAACTGTAGGTAAGTATAGAAAACGACAACATTATCTACTTGAACTACTAAATTAGCTAGGTAAGTTTAGTGACTAGTGACTTATTAGTTATAGAAATTTTGAATAGAAGACATAAAGAAATATAATGCTCAACCGTATTATACTAGGTAGATATCTACCTACCACGCTAAACATTTTGACATAGGAAGAAAAACGAATACCCAATTTTACTCATAACGGTAGCGGGTATTCGCGCTGATTCCAATGAGAATGTCTATAAAGCTTGCAACACTTTACTCCAAGTCTTTCTCTATCTCAATCTTATCCATTAAGCAAAAGATAATCTTTAGATTGATAGACGCCTTATAATTTTTTTACAAACTTATTTAGGTATAATAAAAGTGATACATTGTAGGTGCCACGCCCTGTTTGCTTTTGTTGATTTATAGTTATTAATTTATGTCTGACCAGTTGTGTATTTTTCAACGTCATTACATTTAGGTACACGTTTAGTCTTAAAAATAAAAATAATTTTAATGCGGTAGCTGATGTTGGCAACTAGTTCTGTCTAGTGGTCTTATAATAATTGGAACTTAAGGGAGTAAAATTTAGTAGCAGTTGAAATTGAAAGCCATTAAGAATCGACCTTAACGTATTTCATGTCCATAGATAGGTTCTTGAGATCTGCCAAGTTCTTTTGCCTGTGATTCTTATTTATAATTGTCGGAGGGGAGATAACGACTGTTGATTATTCCACTGTTCATTTAAGATTATTACAAATACTGCAGAGACAGTTACATTAAATCATGTAGATTTGTTCGCATGTGAGTAAGCACAGTGATCTCCACGAGAGGCGCGGGGCGCGGCTTTCGTCCGCCGATGTCAGTGCGTGCCGATTTATGATAATTGAAGACATGTTTCATTGGCGCTCAGATGTTTATTTTAGATAAGAGCCTCTCGTGGCACTATTTCATGCGTCCGAATTGGCCGGGACGCGCGACCTCCCGCAAGCTCGCAACTCTGCCGGCCGTGTCCGATTGCAATTCTCGCTTTGCTCATTCCTCACGATTTATACGTACGATTTGTAAGAGGAACACGACGAGTGTGAAATCGCACGTACGATAAGATAAAGTTTGACTGTATAAAATATTTCAGAAGGTATCGGCAAATTTTCCGCACCGCGACTGACTGGGGCAGGGCGTAACTAATTTGTAATTATGAGCAATGCCGAACGGAGATGTAACTTCCTGTTATGACATTACGACGCGACGAGCCACTTCTTCAAAGCATGCGAATTAAATATGAGTTCGTTGCGCCGCCGGCTATGGTGTAGGATCGTTATTCATGGATTCGAAGCACAATGCATTGTTTACTTGTCAATGCTTGCGCTTTAAGGGACGGAGTGAAGTCCGTCGTGCTGACAGCTGAGCGTCAACTCGGGTCCTACGACTAGACAATGCACCTAACGTCACGAGTCTATCACTATTTTATATCTGTTTGCTATTACTGAACCTAAACTCATTTAAAACTTTTACCTACCTTATTACTCACTAGAACACGAAAATAATCTACAGCACAAAAGATATTCACTGATTTAATTCATAGTATAGGTATAATAAGTAATACAGCTACAGAAGCAGCATAGTTATCTCGAGTTTGTTACCTTTGTAAAGTGGCGACGGGAACTTCTCGAAACTGAGATAATAATCTGATATCGGTATCGTGTTGCACCAAATTACCATAACAGTGTTTGTTATTAAAGTTTAGAATGAACACCTTCTTTTGCAACTGTGTCCTGTATTTTACATGCAAATTTAAAATTTCCTATGAATGCAATATCCGTATGTGAAGCGCCGAGATGCAGGCGCCGTTATAATTATTTGCAATGTTTACTTAACACCCTTTCACACGTGATGAGACATCGACAATACAATGCTTAGGGGCAGGTAACCCCTGTGCATATTCAATGCATTACACTACTGTGCACTTAACCAATCTCTTACAAATTATAATAGATTTTGATAATACAACTGCACACTTCTACGTGCGTGAAAGTGGTATTCCTTGGAATTTTCAATTTAATTGGATAAATCTGCTTAATTTGGAATTTGTATTTCGTTTGCTACTCTATTCTAACAAAAAAAAAGTATTCTTTAATAACTGAAAATTAATGTAAAAAACAATTACATATTAACAGAATACTCAAATTTAAAACAAGCGACGATGTAGTACATTGACTATTAATAAATGATCAAATACAATACATAATTTATTATCATTGTGATCGGTTAGGTATGCATTTCACCAAAACTAGATATATTTCTAATGCTTTATATAGAACATATTAATTACGTTTATTTAAAATAAAAAAATCACGGAACCCAATGCGAAACGCGCTTACACTTGACGTAAGCAATTTCGATAAAAATCAAAAGCGAGGACAGTTTATACATCGTTGACGAATAGATAAAAATCAATTGGGCGATAAAGTGAGATGAGAAGGCAGCAGCGATCGCAGCGGATACGAGTAACGTCATTCCATTCTATTTGAATATATCATTCGGCCAAATGTAGGTTTATTGCTACTTTTCTCACGGAATGACGGAACTAATGTATTATCGAAGTTTTTAATTGAAAATAATTTCCTCGAACGTACTCGTATATATGAAATAGGACGTTAGTTAGTCATTATCTATACTCATATACTCGTATATGATGAAATAGTAAAAAGGATGAAGTCTGTAAATGAAATATTTTTAGAATAAATTAATTGCTTCTAGATATGTAAACACACGATGCTGCCATCAAGAAAAAACAGGCTGCTATTTTGTCTTCTTTTGTTGGCTCAACACGCAAAAAGGATTAGCTAACTTTAGTGCGATAATTAGCTACTTATCCTCAGAGGTAGATGGAATGTAGATTAACTCGGGAAATCTCCAGTTTCCACGGGAAAAAAAAACAGGCTTGAGCCAAATTTATTGCAACATACGCGAAACGTACCTACACGAAAACTATAAATCCAAATTTCGACAAATTCTGTTACGTTGACAATATATCTTGGAAAAACTTTAAACCCATTTTTTTATTATAAAAATGAGGATTATAATAATTGTCATACATTTAAGGGATCCATATCCATACTATCCACATGTCCGAACCATAAGGACATTGCTTTCCTAATGTTTACACCAATACTCTCTTTTACACTATCAGGTACGTACTACACTGCTATTTATTTGTCTATTTTCGTCCCGCTTAGCCAAACGAACGGGTAACGGCTAGTAAGCTATTAAAAACTTATTTTTGAATCTTGATTTGGCACGATTTACTTATATAACGGCCCAAATAATAAAACTAGCAGAGCAGCTGCGGCTAATAATTCGCAGAGGCAACTGTCACAACGAAATTGAATTTCACAAGCCATCGTTTGAATAGGGTATACACGATAAAGAATGGTCAAGAAGAACGGTCAAGCCTCGATTTCATATTTTGCTATGCGATGACCGCCGCTATCGGGGACATAACGATGTAAGTACGTTTTTTACGCATTATCTTTATAAGAGGGTCGGGTGTTTCCAGG
Source organism: Aspitha aspitha aspitha (assembly GCA_018246895.1). Classification (NCBI taxonomy): domain Eukaryota; kingdom Metazoa; phylum Arthropoda; class Insecta; order Lepidoptera; family Hesperiidae; genus Aspitha; species Aspitha aspitha. The sequence goes on from DWGJ01000988.1 coordinate 20,401, forward strand.
GGAATTGAATGGCATTAACTGCTATGACATTAACAATACAGCCGTGTCTTCAAGAAGAAACCGGTTTCAGACTTTAATGGGTCACACGGTTCCAGCTCCCGAGTTTTTGTGAAGCGACCGCGACTTCGCGACTTGGATACCTACTTGCGAAATTATGTTCATTCTTCTTTTTCTACATAATGTATTTTATATGAATGTGCTATTTTTCCTACACACTTGGCATGACATGCCCTATCTACTACAAAATCCAAATATAAACATTACCTACATATTGGATAATTTATATCATCGATTCCCTATTTCATTTAGCCTTAATTTTCATCATATTCAATATGTACATATACTTTTTACGCTTTTGATAGAACACCGACAGAACGTTACAAAATAGTTCTAACAATATTTTCTGTACGGTTTTGTAGAGACGTGGAGAAATTGATTTCCCGTTAGTTGCAAAAGCTCACAGTGACAGGGTCAAGCCCTCCCGGAGCCATCCCATCGCGTGTTTCTATGCTAATCTAACGTGAATATTCGAGAGCCACCGACAACTATTAATGGTTATAGCCAACGTTTTCTCTATTAAGAGAACTATTAAATTCTAATATTAGCCGAGGTCCTGCTCGTACCGAGCTGCGCCCGCCGCTACGCAACGCGTTTACGAAACACACCGACGCCTACGAATCTAAAAGTAACATATTATACAGATTAAACTAGTTAATTTTTACATCTATAGAGTATTCAATTCAAATATTACGAGCGATTTAAACAACAAATACAGCGCTTCGAAATTGACGATACTCTGGCACTGAACTATATAACGGATTAGCATACAAACGCATACGGCGACGCGGCGAGCGCGGATGGGTGCGGGCGACTTGGAGCATTCGTTATAATTTTGAATGTATGAATGAGAAATAGCAGCGCACGTCGCAGCGGGCGCGTGGGTCGCGTGGGACGCGTGCCGACAATGAGCCGCGACAAGTCCTGGGCGTCCTTGTCAATGTGAGCCGCTTCCAGCCACATCCGTCTATTGTCATTATTTGTATTTATGCACTCCCGTAAACGATCACGAGGATGACATGCCCAAACATACGATCGCCGTCGGTGAGCTCTACATGAAATATCTAAAGGTAATTGTATTTAAAGGAGTTTACAAGAGACTGTACCTACTAAATTTCGACGGTAGCTAAACCGGATCAAACCAAAAAGAGGTTTCTTTTAATATATTTTTATAAAGTCAAAATTATTGCCTTATTTATCTGTCTACATTTCTTGATTGGAGTAATAAATAGATAGTCTATTTAAGTGGCAATCCACTGATGCTCTCTCGTCGAAAAAAAGAATATGAGACGAGGTTTGCTCATTTTAGTCTCGCCATTGAAGTATGCTGTTAACAACCTCTTTCAAAAAGCCAGCATAATTTGATCGGGGTCGCATTTCTATGGGAACACCGTTGAATGCACAAACATACTCATCCAATTTAACTCTTTAAGTAGTATTTATATCATTTCATAAATATGTTTGTTACTTCGTTAAAAGGTTTATGGATTCCTATGTTTAATAATTGTATCGGTGACAATAACGTATATATAATAGATGTTGCTAAATTATTATTCTTTATGAAAAAATTGATTCTGAACAATGAACAAAACCATGATACTGATAAAAGTTTGGTTACATTTGGCCTACCTATAAAACCACTACCATGTAATTTAAAATCGTAGGTATAATATATTGATTTCTTACAACGTCAGTATCCATAAAAAGTACTAAAGAAAAAATTTAGCAATGGACCGAGCTAAAGGATATGGTAATATTCAAATGATATACGTTGGAAGTTACGAGTATAAGGGGATAAGATATTCTTCGCAGTTGCAAACTCTTATTTCGATAATCCCGCTATAGGCATTCAAATGAGAGCTTATGATTTATTGAGTGGAACATTAACATTTTTATTATTTGTTATTCTTACACCTTTCGTTGGGGCCGGAAGCCACGCGGCCTCTGTCTCAGTGTATTCGCCCGTGAGACTGGCAACCAGTACGACCCCGCCTGTAACTGTACGCGCATAAAAACACCTCTACCTATACAAAAGATTGCATGTATATTATCATAGTTTACATATAAATTTTACGCGAATTCATTCTGTATTCACTGCACCTAAAAGTTTGGTGATTATAATGATAATTGCACCGATACATGAACGTTCGATTTGATGAATGGCCGTGAGAAATGACTATTGATTTTTCCGGAAATGTAATAGATAACGTAAAGGTAATCGTAAAATTAAAATTCAAATGACTTATATACATATGTGTAATATATACACATAAAATACCTAAGCAACAATTTAAACACAAAATCGTAATCGAACGTATTCACTGCAATTTGAATTCTCCTTGATTAATTCAAAATTAACGAGCAAACGGTAAAATATTATTTATAAAGTGCTCGTCGCGATACAAGATTTATTGCTTTCTGTAATGAAAGAGTAAAATATCACTGTTATTCTTCAAAAGTCCATGAATAGAATCTAAAAATTGCTGCAGGAAATTGCTGGTTGAATTGCTGCTGCATGTAAAATGTCGATTATGTAAAATATAATTGTGTAAAATTAAAACCAATTGACTAGAGATGAGATAGAAATTAGTGAACTTACGACCAAACTTCTTTATGGAGACTTAGATGGCTGTCTTGTGCTAATGGTGGCAGCTTGTAATAGTCAGTGACGAGAGATTGCGGCTGCGGGTCCTCTG